>PVIA01006293.1:0-99723 GCA_004024845.1 Tonatia bakeri | reverse complement strand
CGCCACCGGTCCGTCCGCTGCTGCTGCCGTCTGCACCCTGCGCCCTGCGCGCCCGCCAGCCAGCGCCTCTTCCCGCCAGGAACCCTCGACCCCACTTCGCAGGCCTCCCAACTCCGCCGCTCCTTACCGGTCTGGATGTACTGGAGCCCGACTTCTGTTCAATTAATTTCCCTCTGTTCTGGTTGTTAATTGTTTCTCAGTCTTTGTTGTTTTCAGTCTTGTTTGCGTGAGGAAGCACAGTGAGACTGCCTATGCCTCCATCTTGGCCGGAACTCCCTACATCTACTTTTTAAATTTTAGATTTTCCTGCTTCTTTCTAAACAAAGTCCACCTGCAGCAAACACACTCAGGAGCTCAAAAACTAATACTTAAGCAAAGTCTAAAGAGGCGTATTCACAAAGAAAGGGCCCAAATTCTTCAGCTGTAGAATATTCTTTCTCTTCATGCAGTTTTGGGACCCTTAGGGTATTTTCCCTCCTTTTCCTACAGTTTCCCTACTTAGCATTCACAGAAGGTAACTTTTCTTCATGCTATATTAATTTCAACCTAAAAAAATTTATCTTGCTTTTATTGTGGGGGCAGAGGGGGAGAAAAAGGAGTTGAAGTTTGAGCATATGCTTATCATTTTATTTCCAGGGAGAACTAATTTTTTTCTGCCAAAAATAATTTAAAAATAATTGCATTTCATGATCTTTGGCAACTTATTTCTGTACATATCACTTTGAGTATTTTTGTGTTGGAATAATGATAGCAGCAAGACCTTTCCCATTGGTAAAGGTAGAGTCACAAAATACGGTTCTTTGTTCACTGGTTTACATACTTTGTATTGAAATGTAATCATGTAGCAGTTTCACAACACATAGTGGCAACCAAGAGTTCAGTATACAAATACAATTTGGGGTAACCACGAAGAATCATTGTTTAAAATATGTCATGCTTTCATTAACGTTAAACCATGTAGTTCATTCAAATTCTCCTATTCCTCTCTCTCCCCTATTGTATCAGGTTGTGTTGATTTTGCACTGGGGTCAAGGGTAGAAGCAGAAGAAGACAATGGATTGTTTTGCCAGAATCAGATAGGTATGCTATAAATTGAGTATATGTTATATTTGCTTGTTTAAAAATGAACACATGGAAATACAGAATAAAAAATAAATAAGAGCCAATATCCTTCCTTCTCAATCTGCAAAATGTAAATTAAAGTAAGGTTCTTTTCAATTCCATTAGTAACAAAATGTGAGAGTAGTACTAGAATACAGAGGGTTTTACTTTTTAAAGATTTTATTATTATTTATTTATTTTTAGAGGGAGGAAGGGGAGGAGAAAGAGAGGGAGAGAAACATCAATGTGTGGTTGCCTATCACGTGCCCCATACTGGGGCCCTGGCCCACAACCCAGGCAAGTGCCCAGCCTGAGAATCAAACCAGTGACCTTTAGGTTCACAGGCTGGCACTCAATCCACTGAGCTACACCAGCCAGGGCAGAATATAGAGGCTTTTAAATTTTAATTTAAATTTTTGTGATTCTTTCTTATGGATCTGTTATTTATCTTAGTTCTTCCACTTTACTGTGTGACCCTAAGCAATTTACTCTATGATTCAGTTTCCTCCTATGCAAAGTGGGGACAATAATGTTAAATTTACTTCCTCATAGGGTGGTTATAAGAATTAAATGAGTTAACACTTATAAGGGTTAGCTGTTTCCCACCCCTTCTCCTTTTCCTTTTCTCCTTTACTCTATTTTTATTTCATCCTCATAGACCAAACAGATGTTACTAGTTCCTGTGCATTGTGCTTAAATATGTGCATCATGAGATGACTTCCGAGTAAAGACACACACTTTGCACTAGGGATAAGATTAGCTTTTGTTCTGTTGGACGTTTTGTCTGTTAGAACCACATTAGACTGGCCACAAGGTCTTTTATTTGTCCAAAGGCACTGTGAGACAGTTATTCCTTGACCATTATTTATGCTATTTATTTCTAGATCAAGGACCTGCATTAGTTAGGTAGGGCTGCCATAACAAAGTACCTCAGACTGGGCAGCTTGCACCAGAAATTTATTCTGTCAGTTCAGGAGGCTAGAAGCCTGAGATCAGAATGTTGTCAGGTAATTTCTTCTGAGGCCCCTCGCTTGCCAGTGGTTTCTTCTGAGGCCCTGGCTGGCCAGTGGCCTTCTTGCTGTGTCCTCACATGGACTTTTTTTGGGTGTGTATATCACTGCATGTCCAAAATTTCTCTTATTATAAGGACACCAGTCAGGTTGGATAAGGGCCTATCTATAAGATCTCATTTAAACTCACCTTTTCAAAGGCTCTCTCTCTAGATCCAATCACATTCTGAGGTACTGGGGCTTAGAGCTTCAACACATAAATTTTGGGAGGATGCAGTTCAGTCCAAAACAAGGGTGGAAAGCCTCCCCGTGACTTTCTCCCATACACTCTCGTCTCATAGTCTCACTGGGCAAAATTATATTATGTGACCATACTTAAACTAATCTGTGGCCAAAGAAACAGGGTCATAATTATTGGTATAGGCCTGTCAGGGTTACCATTAGAACTGAGAATGGGATAACCCCTCCTTGGTTCCTGTGATGGAAAGAAGTGGATACCACATGAACTGAAGGCCCTTCAAGCAAGGCAGTAGGTGAGGACTGTGAGGAAGGCAGGCAATTTGTATACATGGCAGCATGGGCTTGTGGGTTATTGGTGGTTTGGGCTGGTTTAAATGGCAGGAAGTGGAGATGATGAATATGCTAAACACAAGTGGAGTGTAGGAAACAAAGCCAGACACTGGGGTGCCTTTTAGAATGTCAAGTTAAAGGGAGTAATTAAGAAAGAAGCTGGTATCTGAGAGAGAATGGTAAGGGGTAACCAGAGATAAAATGAGGTGAAGAGAATTTGAAAAGGTGGCTCAAGAAATAGTTCCTCACGTCCTGAGTTTACAGTACAGGTGACATATTCAGAACCTTATTTCTTTATTTGTAAAATGATGATGGTAAAATAAATTATTTTATCGATTTAGAGTATTAAATATAATACACTAAGTGACAGGAGTTATTAAACTATAAAGTATTACATGGATTTTAGAAATTATTGTTATGTAAAATTACAGTATTTATTCTACTACTTACAATTTTTTTTGTTAATTCTCACCTGAGGACATGTTTATTGATTTGGAGGGGTGGTAGGTGGGGGCGGGGGAGAGAGAGAGAGAGGCATTGACTTGAGAGAGATACATTGATTGGCTGTCTCCTGTACATGCCCCAAAGGGGGATCGAACCAGCAACTTGGGTGTGTGCCCTGACTGGCGTTGAATCCTCAATATTTTGATGTATGAGCTGACACTCCAACCAACTGAGCCAACCTGGCCAGGGCTTTATTCTACCACTTTTGACTTGTTTGTGTCCAGCACAACATGGGAGGGGAATTTAGTTCAGTAAACATTTAACGGAATTAATGTAATCTGTCATACGTCTCATTTTTACTCATAAAGGAATAATTTGCACTGTAATTATCAGATAATATGGGATCTCTGTATTAAAAAAAACCCGTTCAAAATGTTTTCTCTAAGTTTCAGGCCAGTCTGTTCTGGTGTATGCCTTTCCTGGGAGAACATGCAGTTGTCGACCTGAGTACATGGGTGTGTGTGCATGTGCGCATGCAAGTAATTTTGGATAAGTTGAGTTTTATTGCTGAAATAAATATTATTACTAGTAAGTATTTATGGTGGGAAGATATTTTATCTGAATGTATTTAGGGATATGGAGCTCTCCACAATGAGGCTGGCATACTATATATTTTAAAATGTTTACTCAATAGATTTTGCATAAGAAATACAGTATTCATTGTTCTATTTTATACTTTGTTTCCTCTAGAAAATTGAGAATAACAGTGGTGATTTAAAAAGGGATGACATTTTGAGAACTGCCTTTATTCTTAAGTTACCAGAAGCTTGCTTTGGCTGGTGTGGCTCAGTGGACTGAGTACCGGCCAGTAAACCAAAAGGTTGCCGGTTTGATTCCCAGTCAGAGCAGATGCCTGGGTTGCAGGCCAGGTCCCCAGTTGGGAGTGCATGAGTGGCAACCACACATTGATGTTTATCATCCTCTCTTTCTCCCAGCATTCCCACCTCTCTAAAAATAAATAAATAAAATTTTGTGGAAAAAAACCTTAAATATTTGCTAGTAGGTCCAGCATGACTGTGAAAACAATGTATAATATTTAACTAAGAGCTGTCACATAGTAAGGAAAGAAAATCTTCCTTGGACTTAAAGAAGCAATATTATCCTACAGTGAATTTTTGTGGATACTCAACTAAGGGCAGAGGGAGACATTTCTGTTCTGCTAGATGACACTGTGCTCTCAGGCATAATGCCACACTCAGGGGGCAATTGTCTGAGCTCCACAGCTTTCTTGTCTAGGTTTGGACAAGATGGACTGATAACATTCGCTAGTCACCAGCATTTTAATAAGATTTCTTACTGTAATTATAGTTATGATATGTTGACACAATTTAAGATTTTACCAGATGAATGTATTACTTTGCAAATCTATGGTGATGAGGTAAATGGTAGTGACCGTTGTCTTTTAGGAAGCACAAGTTCAAATAGCATCAAAAAGTTTTGAAAGACTTTTTTATTGGGAGATTTTTACTGAGGAAATGCTAGCCTGTTTTTTAAATTAATTGTTTATTTTTAATTTTAATTGCCTTTTAATTTTTTTAAAATTATATTTTATTGGTTATGCTATTACAGTTGTCCCAGTTTTTACCCCTTTGTTGCCTTTCACCCCCGTTCCCTCAGGTAACCCCCACACCATTGTTCATGTCCATGGGTCATGCATTTAAGTTCTTTGGCTACTCCATTTCCTATACTGCACTTTACATCCCACAGCTATTCTGTAACTACCTATTTGTAATTGTTAATCCCCTCACCTCTTCACCCTTTCCTCTACAAATCCTTCCCATCTGGCAACCATCAAAATGCTCTCCATATCCATGATTCTGCCTCTGTTCTTTTTTTTTTAGTTTGTTTTTTAGATTCAATTGTTGATAGATATGTGTTTATTGTTACCTTATTGTTCATAGTATTGATCTTATTCTTTTTCTGAAATAAGTCCTTTAACATTTCATATAATAATGGTTTGGTGATGATGAACTCCTCTGTTTTTTTTCTTGTCTGGGAAGTCTTTTATCTGCCCTTGAATTCTAAATGATATCTTTGCTGGGTAGAGCAGTCTTGGCTGTAGGCACCTGTTTTCATGACTTTGAATATTTCTTGTCAATCCCTTTCAGCCTGCAAAGTTTCTCTTGAAAAATCATCTGACAGTCTTATAGGAACTCTCCTGTAGGTAATTAACTTCTTTTCTCTTGTTGCATTTAAGATTCTCTCTTTATCTTTAACCTTTGGCATTTTAATTATGATGTGTCTTGGAGTGGGCCTCTATGCATCCACCTTATTTGGGACTCTTTGTGCTTCTTGGGCTTGCACGTCTATTTCCTTCACCAAATTAGGGAAGTTTTGTTTCATTATTTTTTCCAATAGATTTCCAATTTCTTGCTCTTTCACTTGTCCTTCTAGTACCTCTATGGTGTGAATGTTGGACTGCTTGAAGTAGCCCCAGAGGCTGCTTACACTATCCTTGTCTTTTTGGATTCTTGTTCTGGTTGGTTGTTCTTTGCTTCCTTATGTTCCAAATCAGTGATTTGATTCCTAGCTTCATCCACACTATTGTTGTTTCCCTGTAAGCTGTTCTTTATTTCAATTAGTATCTTTTGTTTCTGACTGGATATTCTTTATGCTGTTGAGGTTCTCACTAAGTCCCTGAGCATCCTTATAACCAGTGTTTTTAACTCTGCATCTGATAGAACGCTTATCTCCATTTGTTTGTTTCTTTTACAGGAGTTTTGATCTTTCTTTCATTTGGACAGTATTTCTTTGTGTCCTCATTTTGGAAGCCTCCTTGTGTTTGTTTCTATGTATTAAGTAGAGCTGCTTTGACTCCATGTCTTCCTAGCATATTCTAATGTAGTAGGTGTCTAGCAGCACAGCCCCCAACCCCCATCACCCAAGCTGTGTATTCAAGGTGTACCCTTCATGTTGGCTGAATATACCCTGCTCTTGTAGTTGAGCCTTGATTGCTGTTGGCAGATCAATGGGAGGGATTTACCCAGAACAACCAGCTATAAGCACTGATTGTGGCCACTGAATACCAGCCTCCTTCCTTTGTGGAGGATCAACTGTGCAGGGACAGGGTGGTGGTGCTCTGACATGGTCTGTAGCTGTCTACTGGGTGCATGGGCACTGGAGTTTCCCAGGTGGTGCAGGCCATGGTCAGACCCAACCTGTGTTCTTCCCAGGACCACCCTGCATGAACTATAAAGCAATATGAGATGGCTGCTACTTGTGTTGGGCCTGGAGATTCACAGGTGAAGCCATGATATAAATTTAGTCTTACTGCTGCTAGTGCAAGGCTTGGGGCCACTTAGCAAGAGGTACAGGGGCTGGGGACTCACTTAGGCTAGCTGTTGCTTGTTTGATAGGATTAAGGAAGGTATGAAGTATGAGTCAATATCAGCCATTTATATGGAAAAGTCACTGTTAAAGGTTTGGGTGGGCCTGCAAATTGGGTGGGACAGAGCTTCAGGGGATCTCCAGGGCAGGGCAAGCAATGTTAGGCAGGTCAATGGAGTCTGAGATATGGAACACACCTCTCAGCTCTATAGCTTTGTGCGGTGAAGGCTCAGAAAAGGCACAATGGCCACTGCTCACCTTTCTGTCTGGGAGAAAGCTGTCCCCAGCTCCCAACTTGATGCCGGGTACTTCAGTACTTCCCTATATGTCACTGGTGCCTTTCAAGGTACTATGCCAGTACTAAAGCCCAGAGGGAGTGAATCTGAGTAAGTCATGTGTGGGTTTTATGAGGGAAAGTGCTTGGGACTCCAGAAGTTTCTTCCACTGACTCAGTCCTCTCTGGTGTTTACAGCCAGAAGTTATGGAGACTTATCTTCCTGGCATTGGAACCATGCGCTGGGGGACCTGGTGTAGGGCTGGAATTCTCCACTTCTGAGATATCCCTTCTAAATCCACCACATGGGGTTGGGGAACAGCCTGTTCTATGTCTCTGCTCCCCCTACTAGTCTGGATGGGTTTGGTTTCTTTAATTCCATAGTTGTCAGACTTATATTCAGCTTGATTTCTGTCTGTATGAGTGATGGTTGTTCTATATTTTAGTTGTAATTTTGATGTGGTTGTGTGAGGAGGTGAGCTGTGTTTACCTAGGCTGCCATCATGATTGGAGGTTGCTACTTCGTTTGATATTGCTTTTCTGAAGAAGTTATTTTACAGCAGAGTAATGTCTAGAAATGAAGGCAAAGTTTGTCCTTGTACGAATGTCTACTTTCAGTACCATAGGCAATCTAATGTAGGAAGTTAAGGGGTTGTGGTTGCATTTTGAACAAAGAAAAATATGTCCTCTGCAAGTAGATCACAGTGTATTGGGACCACCTGGTCACTATCCTAAGCTCTGATTCAAACTGTTTCCTATGACACTGTTACACAGATTACAGATGATTTAAACTAATTTACATCTACTTCTTTATTTCCAGTATAAACTTTCCTCTTAATTTGTGAATTACACTCTATATTCTATACTGTTTCATTAAAAAAACCCTACATGTATGTACATATATACAGATAGAGTTATAAAGAGAGACAATAAAAATTAATAGTGATTGCTCTGTTTTATGAGATTATCATTAATACAATTTGGGTTCAGTTGCAGGTAACAAAAGAAAATTTATAAGAGAATTATATATTTACAAAATTATTATAGAGGCTAAAGAAGCAGGCTCTTGACTGAGCTTCCAGAAACAACTCCCTGACATGCTAGGTTGGCTGCTTTCTCTGCCTCCAGGACCAGGTCAACTCAGCTGAGATCCATACCAGCAACATGATACAGCCACTAAGCCAGGGGACAGACATTGTTATCTCTGTTACCACTGCAGCAGAAAAACTAATGCCAGCAGGACTGTGCGTGGCAGCGGAAAGCAGAAGTGCAGGCACAACCTCTTCCTATCTTCCAGATATGTGTGGAGACACCTGCTTGGTGGAAGTTGGGATACACAGGGATGCTGAGCTCAGTGAATCTTCTAGTCTTTCAGCTCCTATCATCCAACGTGCTGGAGGGTAGCTACAGGGGATTGGAATGGAGCTGTGAACCAATATGTGATAGTGGATGAAAAGGCTGATTTCAATTTCATTCTTTGTAATTGGATATTTTCTGAGTTTTTCTGCACTGAGATAGAAAAAAGTAATAAAATTCTATATTAGGAAGTTTCAATGTTATTGCACAGGTTTAACAACCATTACTTTTATAGTTACTTGCTTGGTTCTCAACTGAAAAAGAATTTTTCATACTTTTCCTCTTGCAAAGTGAGATCGAGTCCCAAATAGGGTTTCTGTGTTGATATAAGATTATAGAACATATTTAAACTTATATGAAATGCAAAGCCAAAAACATACATATAAAAGGCAAATATGACTTGAGATACCTAGAATGAGGATAAAGGGGCATATATATTTAGAAAAAAAGGAATACGATTATTTTTGTCTTGATGCAACGACACAAAATTTTACCTTGTTGACCAACTTAACAAAAAAATACTCCCTCTATAACTTCCCTATGAGGGCAGAGAAAATGTGTCTAGAAAGTGAATCTTCTCAAGTCAATCACATAAGACTCTACCTGTCAAACATAGCAGATTTAGCTTGGTGATGCTTATGACACTGCCTACCAAAAGAGAGCAGCTTGAACGTAAAAATAGTTTTGTGCCTCAGGGAGAAATGCTGTTTCTTTCCTTGTGATATGCATCTACAGACTCATCTCTATCCAGAATACCCATTCAATTTGATTGTACTGCTTTCTATTCTGTATGCTTTAGATGCCTGCTGAGTGCCTACTCATGTGCAATGTGCACAAAAATTCAACAGTGGGAAGGTAAGGTCTCTGGTTCTTTGAAAACTTTCTTTGGGAGAGGTGAGTTGAGACACCCACAGTTACGTAATGAGAAAAACTGCAAATGAGTAAAAGTCATAGATCTTCAGATAGAAAATGATTTCATGACAGATTGCTGTTGCATTAACTAGAGCAACATATTCGAAGCATGGAAAATTAAAAAAAAATCATCTTCATGGGTCCTACTTTTAGAATTTGATTCAGTAATTTGAATGCATGACTGAGAACTCTGTATTTTTAAAACTCTTCTGAGGAGTTTCTGATAATCATCTAGGTATTAACCACTGGACGAGAGGAGGCAAAGAGGACCTGCTGCAATCTGCCTTGACACACTGACATCATACATATTTCTGTTAATACCAGTCATTGGGAAAGTTTGAAAAGGCACAGTTTTACTGGCAATAAAAGTAAAGAAATGACATCAACCATGTATTTATTCTCTCTCCATTTTTTTCTCCCATATACAAGCATTCACCCCCAAGGAGCCTGTGACTGACTGTGGATGCTATACTAAGGTCCTTCTTTGACTGTGATCTCATGACGTTGGATGTCTAGAGAAAAGGAATGGACATGCCAGCAACACTAGTTTCTCCTTATGTTCAGTGCTCAGGATTCATAGAGACTTCTTCCCTTAGTTCTATTTACTGAAGCATGTCTGTGCCTGTCTGTACCTGACTGAGCCGTCTTCCCCAAGGCTGCTACATCATAAGTAGGAGCTCAGTTTTTATTGGGGAATGTGCTCTATGAGGCACTAAAAAAGCACAAGTTTTTATTTAAGGGATGGCGGCAATCGGTCATTCTCCTGTAGATCTTAACCATTTCTCATTCCCTAACAGCATTCCTTCCATGGTGTCTGCTCTGAAAAACCCTTATTCGGTTGGCGGTGAGGTGAGAACAAGAAGGGTCAATGGGGCAAGAAAACCTGCAGTGCTTCAAAAAAGATAAAAATTTGATCCTTTGATTATCTTGCTCAAAATTTTTCATTGGGTCTTCATTGTTCTCAGAATAAATTACAGAATATGGAAACATGACATCTAAAGGCCATCAATATCATGACTACACCAGAGATGCAGTACACATTAAACATTCTATCTGTTTTCTTAGATTTCTAGGTCCTTATTGTTTTTGAGGGGTGGTAGTGGGGAACACGTAACTAGTGCTAGTGAATAAGCTGTGGGTATAAGTGATGTGTATTGCCTATAGGCTGAAATATTCAAGACACCTTTCCTTGCCAAGGTGACCAGGAAAGCCAGATGTGCTAGCTATTACAGCTATGAGATGGTGGGTCTCCATTGTCCTAGATCCCTGAGTAGCTGTGCACATGTCACCACTACTAGCTTGCCTCCAGCTTATATTGGATACATATATAAATGAGAGAGAACTATTATTGTGTCAAATGACTATTTTGGCATTTACTTGTTAACTGAATATAACCTAGATAATCTTGAATAATATGTAGAACTTGGCTACGCTTCTCACTTCATCTTCTTCTGCTATTTTCTTTACGTTTGACGCTCCACAGCCAAACTGAATTTCAGGTTCTTTGAACGTGCATACCTCTGACCCTTTGTGCATACTGCTGTCTTTGTAGATGGCTTTTCCAGTTTTTCTTCATTTGTCTAACTTTCCACCTTCCTTTTCTCAGTCAGGACATCATTTCTTCCAGGAAATCTTTTTTGATCTTAAAAGTTTTCATCACATACAGTGGGTTCACTGTAGAATTAGATGCATTTTCTAATTAGGTGCTCTTTCTCTAGCTACTTGAATTTCCCTTGTACTTACCACACCATGAAGTAATTCCCTGCTTAGTTATCCATGTGTTCCTTTGGTCTATAAACAAGTGTATACAGACACCGTATCTGTTATTGACTACCATTGTATTCCTAACATAAAGAATAGTATCAGCCACATGGTAAATCTCAGTAAAGATTTGTTGAATATTTATTGAGAACAGAAGGTATGTACTCTAGAAACTTCAAAAGGAAATCGCTTTTGGCTGATTATGCATTATGATCTCATACCAGCCAATTCTGGAACAATGGATAACATTTATTATATAAAGTACATGAAATCATGTATATCACTTATTTCTCTGTAGACATAGAAGAGTTAGAGTAAAAATAAAAATATGTGGTTTGATATAATAAAATCTATTTGTTAAGTAAATGATTGAATCAACAGACTTACCAAGGCTGAGTTTGGGAAACCAGGGCAAGAGGCAGACTGAGGGAAACAGCAAGGCACGATTGGAAGGCTGCTGAACATTTGCCTTCGGGACACACGGATGATGTTATCCATCTCTGCTCTACTGCCTGCTTGATTGCTGGGCCTCCTGCACCCTTCTGACATTGCTCTTTCCCTGTTGGCTTGCCATAATTTATCACAGATATGTTAGCGTCTATTGCCAAAGATTAAAAAATCCAACTGGCTCCTGAATCCTAAGTGGCAAATGTTTACTATAAACCAGATGAAGACAGGCTGTTCCCTTAGCAGTATTTTGCTTCTAAGTAAGAGGAAAATTAGTCTAAAATTTGATTGCTATAATGTAAAAGAAGAATCAGTGCATATCTGTCTGCTTCATTTTGAAGTATCCTTTGCACTCCAAGTAATTTTCTTAAAATGGGAGCAGTCTGTTCCAGTTTAGAAAAGCTGAAAGAAGGCATCACACATAGTATATTTTTCTATTGTTCTGTTATTTTTTTTCCCTTGGGTCTGGCAGTCCAGGAACACCATTTTCCTCTGCCAAGTGATTTTCTGATAAAAAGAGTGGTCATTTCTGAATGTGTACCATGGTTAAAATGTACCCTCTATATTTTAATGAATGCTGTTTACCCAGAAATCTTGTTCCAGCTAGCAAATGGATTCAAATGCTGAAAGTCGATGAGTTGATTAAAAGAATCAAATAAAATACCAATTTCCCACTTTCCCCTTCATTTTAATCCTATTCTCTAATGGTTTCTTTCTCATATTTAAAATTCTATTGGGCTCAAGTAAGAGGCAGTCAGATAATTAGAAAAGAAATTAAAGAGAAATGCAATGGATCGATGTTTTTTAGAAGCTCAGAAAAAGCTTAATATATCTATTGCCATTTGCCTGAGTCTATTAGGGAGTTATAGTGCAGAATATTGAATCCAAGCTTTGTGATTTTTCTAGATGTCAGCATCAGTAGCCAGAGGGCTTGCTCTTCATCAAGACAATCTTTACCCTTCATAAACTTGGCCATGAATAAATAGAAAGCACTGATTAAGAGAAGTGAGGATGGGGAATATTTTTGATGTTTCTTAGGTTTCAAATAGTACCCTTGGGCATTTATTATTTGCATCTCTCTCAGCAGAGAGCCCCAAGGGTGTTTCCTCAGAAATGCTCTGTGTTCTGCCTTTAGTAATAAACCCTTTGGGTAAATGAAAAGGAAAGATAAAACTTCTTCTCTTCCTTCAAAGAGTGTATGAATGATTAGAGAGACAACACATAGAAAATTCAAGCACAATTAGAAAGTAGCAGAGGAACATGGGCAAGATAACCTGGTATAAAGTAGGGACTGTGTAATAAGAATCATATATTGTGGAGAGAGTGTAGCACAGTGTTTTTGAAATCATTTAGAATAATTAATTCATAATTTAGAATTAATAATCACTAATTTAGAAAGAATTCATTTCCAGATCCATCATTTTCTAGACCTTTTAAAAATCAAAGTCAATAATAATATAAATCAATAATAAAATACATTATTATTAATAAAAATCAATAATAATATACATTATTATTAAAATAACATACCAGCCAAGTGCAAAGTGCCTTAAATGTATTACCTACTTAATCTTCTGAACAATGTATAAAGTTGGTAGTGTATACATACCCACATAAATGAATGTTTGTATATTTTGTTTCATGTATCAAACTAAAGAATCTGAATAAAAATTTTTCTGTTATAATTTCTCACTGAACCTTGTAGGTAGCTTCTGTAACTGTAAACAAAACAATTCATAACAAAACCATTTTTATCAAAGGCTAATTGATATAAATAAGAGGTGAGTTTTTATGGCATCCCATCAATGTTATAATGAATGACGTTGAATGAAACTACATCATTCAAGAACCTGCTGTGTAATCCAGGTTTTCTTGTACATAATTTCAATAAAAGTGAGTAGCAACATTTGCACAGAAAAATCATAATTGTTACTATATAATAATATAAATATAAATATAGAATAAAAGCTAATATTTATATAGTTGTTACCAGGCATTCTTCTAATGTGTGTGTGTATTCATTTAACACAATCACAGAAAGTCTATACTGATCATGAAGATCACCAATAACAACCTACAGTGCTTATTATTGACTTTGGGGACATTTAACACCATTAAACATTTAAAAAAATTTTTTGAACTCCTTAATTGCTAGTATTTGTGTACTTGGGTGACCTTACTGGTGAAAAAAGAAAAACCAAATTATTATTTCTCAGCAATATATATCACCCAAGAAAATCGACAGTAATAATTTATAACCTCAGCAGAGCTCCCATGAAATATTTGTTCCACAGCGTTATATTGTCTTTCTTGAGAGATCAGGTTTTCCTAATATTTTATCATCAGCAACTATTTTTTTAAAAATTTCCAGTCATGAGTTCCTTTTATTAAGAGATCATCTGTTTGTGCAACAATATTTCTTTAAACAAGAGATTGAGAAGTCAAGGAGGAACACATATAATACCAAAGCCACATATAGGCTTTGTGGTCAGAAACACTGTGGTAGGTAGAATAATGGAAAGGACCCACCAGCCAAGGAGTGTAGACTGAAAAATGTGAGGAAAAGAATTCTCCCCTAAAGCCTCCTGAAAGAATGCAGCCTTGGGAATTCACTTTGTACTCTGATTTCCAAATCTGTAAGGTAATAAATTTGTGTTGTTAAGCAGAACAGAAACAAAATGATAGACACAGAGAACATTTTGTTGGTTGCCAGATGGGAGGGCATCAGGGGGATTGGCAAAAAAAGCAAAGGGATTATGAAGTACAAATTGGTAGTTACAGAATAGTCATGGGGATATCAAGTACATCATAGGGAATAGAGGAACATATATGCTTGACCCATAGACATGGACAATGATGTAGGGATTGCTTGGAGAGGAGGGTGCTGGGTAGAGGGAGGCAAAGGGGGAAAATTGGGACAACTATAGCAGCATAAATAATAAAATAAAATTTAAATTTTTTAAAAATTGTGTTGTTTTTAGCCACTAAGTTTGTGGTAATTAATTTATTACAACAGCAATAGGAAACTGATAAAGATACTAAATGGGGTAAGTATCATTTGCTTTAAATCTAGTTAGTCTCTCCATTTGACCATTTTGACTATTTTGACTGAAATATGTCCATGATACTAAGATGCATATTTTCTCCCTTTTAGCATCTTAGAAGTAGTGATGCATCTTAAAATCAATGTCATCTCACAATCGCTGTCAGACAACAAAGGGAGCAGCATTGTTACCCCCTCTTTCGGGAAACTAAAACCACCATCAATAAAACATCTGGAATGAGTGTCAACTATTTGAAAGAAAATGCCAGAGAGAATAGTTAAGCTCTATTAAAACATTTTTATTTTGAAATAATTTCAGACTTTCAGAAAAATGGAGGAAAGAATTCCCATATAAGTATGACTCTCATTCCACGATGGTCAACACTTTACCATATTTGTTTTACCAATCCATTTCTGTGTAATAATATATGTTGGGTTTCTTTTCTTGAATGATTTGAGAGTAAGCTGCAGACAGGAAGACTTGACACCCTTTAATTCAATGATACTTAAATATGTATATCATAAAAACAAGGTCATTTTCTTACACAACCAAGGTAGAGCTACCAAAAAGGATCAATTAACATTAATAAAACACTCTATTTTACTCTACCACCACCATCACCCTGGACATGAGAAATTATATTGCCCAATTACAGGAAGTTAAAAAGTATTGCTATGATCATTGGATCATAGCAATACAAATCATTCCATATTTAGCTAACATGTCTTTAGAACAATACAATGTATTGTTTTGAATGTTAGTTCTCATTTACAGGTGATCTAGAAAAAAATGTTAGTGATTACTTCAGCAGCTGCAGTGAACAAAGAATTATTATTTCCTTCCCTTTTTGGTTCTTTTGAGTTCTCAGGAGGCACAGCAGAAAAATTAACACCAGATGGCTCAAAAGGAGATTACATTGATTTAAAAAATTGTACCCTATTTCTAAAAGAATTTAATGTAGCTCAAAAAAATTTCCAGAGCAGGAACTTCTAATTGTTCTGGATGTAAGTCTCCCTAGGGGAGAGATGTCATTTCCATTGATTTACAAAGCAAATCCCTTGCTTTACTGGTTTACAGATGTTGTTTGGTCCTTGCATGTCGAGGATGTCTGACTTTAACTGCTGTGGCAGGGACCCATCTTAATCCTGCTCCAAAGCACCTAGAAAATCGAAATCATTGGAAGAAATGCATCTAAGACATATTCTAGGTTATCCTGTAATTTCTTGGAGAAGTCTGGATAAAGATGTGCCGTGCCCATTAGGAGTTTAATGACTTGCACGTTGAAAGGGGACAACCACGCATTGAAAGAGATGAAGAGAATGAACTAACATTCTTGAGAAATTTACTAAGCTTCCCACTCTGACAGAACCAATCTATTCATCTTAATGTTTTCTTTCTGATGTATGCCCCAAAATTATGTACGATAAAAATCTGTCTCACAAGCAGAGACAGCTATATAACTTGCAGAGCCCTAAGCAAAATAAAAATGCAGGCTCCATGTTCAAAAAGCAGAAAAAAAAGTTCTTCCTTTTTTCCCCATGTTTTTTCCTCTATCTGTCATAGTCTTTTGACTTATGCTGTCTGCAGGCCCTGCAGCGTGTTGGGAGGAATAGCTAGGAGCTTCCTGGGCCAAGTTCTCCGAGGTTTATCTGTGTGAGTTAGCTCATCTAAAGACAGTATACTTGAACTGAGCTTCCCCTTTTTAAGACTTTAAGACACACCCTCATCCTGTATAAATACACATATGAGCAATACTATTTTGAAGAAATTTCTCTGAATTTACGACAATGGTGATTGAACATAGTGCTCATCGTGCTAATAAAGCTGATGGCTTTCTGTCAACTCTTCTCTAGCACAAATACAGGGGCTGCTGATTGATTGTAAGTTTAAGCGTTCTTTAAACAAACAGTCACTTTGCAGTTTATCTGTGTAAGACATACTTCTCAGTCCAGAGGACATGGCAGTAAACAAAAAAGATAAAAAAATCTTTGCTTTCATGGAGTTTACGTTCTAATAGGAGAAAATAGACAATGAAAATAAATGTGTTAAAAAAGTAGATGGTAATAGGTGTTTTGGAGACAATGCAGAGAAGGGAAATAAGGACAGCTGAGGTTGATGCATGGTGGTGGGAGGTGAGGGGTTCATTTAAAAAGGGGTGACTGGGAAGGCTTACTTGCAGGGGTGTCCAACCTTTTGGTGTCTCTGTGCTACACTGGAAGAAGAGGAGTTGTTTTGGGCCACACATTAAATATATTGTGACACGTAATCACAAAAACATCTCAAGGTTTTAAGAAAAGTTATGATATTGTGTTGGACCACATTCATAGCCATCCTGAGCTGCATGCAGCCTGTGGGCCGCAGGTTGGACACCAAGAGGACATTTTAAATAAACACTTGAAAAAAGTGAAGCAGCTAGCCAAGAAGGTATCTGGAGAGCAGCAAGTGCAGAGCCTGGTGTTGTCCAGGAACTGCAGCAGAGCAGTGCTTTGGGAAGAGAGGAAGCAGGGACAAGAGGGGTTCCAGTAGATGCTGAGGTTGGAGGGACTGTGAGCTTCCATTACTCAACGCTGGCCACTAACTACCTAAACTAACACTAAACTAACTAAGTGTTAGTTTAACTTCCCTAAAATGGCTAACTAACTACAGTTAGTGGAGGGTCATATAAAAGGTTCACCATGACCTGAGTACATGGGCATTACGGGTTCTCATGAGATCTCACGATTCTTTGTTGCTGTGAAGGGTTACTCTTACTGGGCAGGTGTCTTCAATTTTCAAACAAGTTGGGGAGAAACAGTGAAAAATCAAATTCTGTTTTTCCCTTATTGAAATGCAGACTCCATGAACACAAAGCATTTTGCATTTTCTGTTTATTGCTCTGTCTCCAGAAAATAGAAGTGTGAAAAATAAGTATTTGCTGCAAAATGAATGTTTGTTGGCAGACCGATCATTTAACCTTTCAGTCAATCTGTATCCCCTCCAGTCTTGCTAAGGCTGAGTTAACTGAAAATCATCAACTTGTACAGAGTTAAAAAGAATGATTTGTGGTAGAGATATTAATAGACCTTCCTTTATAATCATGAAAATGTTTTAAAGAATGAAGGCAATCAGTCATATTACAAATTTAACACTTAAAATCTCATATTTTCAGTAGTTATCTCTTCTTTCAGTTACCTGCATGTCCCAATTCCTCAGTTCTCTGTTCAAATCCAATTTTGTCTATTTAAATGCATATTTCTTGACTACCTTATCTAATGTGCCTTCCTTCCCCTTTCCTGTTACTTTCTATTTTTAAAAATTTAATCTTTATTGTATTTTTATTACCATTTATTTCCCTTATATCTCCCCCAACTTCATTTTTTTTTCATGTGTTATGAGTTGAATTGTGTCCCCTACAAAAATCTATGTTGAAAACCCTAACCACTAGTACCTCAGATTGTGATCTTATTTGTAAATAGGATCTCTACAGATATAATCGAGTTAACACAGGATTGTTAGGGTAGGTCCTAGTCCAATATGCCTGGGGTCCTGATAAAGAGGGGAATTTGGACCCAGACACAGGTGTGCATAGGAGGAGGTGTATGTGAAGAGACACAGGGGGAATGCCAGGTGAGGACGGAGGACCGGAGGGACACACCGACAAGCCAAGGAATGCCAAGGCTTGCTAGCAAATCACTGGAAGCTAGGAAAAGGCAAGGAAGTTTCTTCTATTGGTTTCAGAGGAAACATGGCCCCACAGGAACTTAAGTTTGGATTTCTAGCCTCTAGAACAGTGAGACAATAAATTTTTGTTTCTGTAAGTCACCCAGTGGTGGTATTTTGTTGTAGCATCTCTAGGAAACAAATAATATACTGCTTGATGTGTGATGTATCATTTAATTGTTTAATTTCTTCTGTTCCTTACCAGACTCTAACTTCCATAAAGAAAAGGACATGATCTATTTTGTTCACTTTGGTACCCAAAGTACTTGGAACAGTGGCTGGCACTCAAATATTTGCTGAAAAAATGGAGGGATAAAATTTTTCATCCCCCCCCCGTTTTTTTTGCTACTATTTGTTTTTTCTAAAGATAAATCTAATTTCAGGATTAATGAGATAGACAAAAATTTTAGCAATTGTAAGAGTATAGTGGAAAATTTCCCTTTATATTTTATTATGGTTCCCCCAAAAAACAAAACAGAAAACAACAACAACTCTTGTGGTAGGAACAAATTCTCTGGTACAGGGAGTCTTAAACATCTTTGAGCATGTCCAGGAAGGAGCTATGCCCAGAGATGGAGACATTGTGCACCCAGGGGACCCTCTGGGGTTCTTAGGATTATGTTACTCTGTGTGTGTGTCAGCCTCTGGCCTGTTGATTGTGTAACTCGGAGTCCTGGCCTTATTGCTCCATTTCCTTCCCCTTTGCTATTACTGACCTCTGCTGTCTCAAAGCAGCACCTTTGTTCGCTTCTGATTTCCAGCCCGGAAAACATTCAACAAATCTCATCGCTCTGGAAAATAAAATTATCCAAGAGCTTCAAAGGCCACAGTGACTTGAGCTATTTACCTCCTGAAATGGCTTCTCAGATTTGGAAGTTCATCTGTGAGGGCCGCACACAGGTCACATGTCTTCAGCCGTCAGCACTGCTGACAGGCAGATGTGGGCTGTATGTGCTCAAAAGAGAAAAGGAAACTTGATACAGCTTCCTGCTTTTCTCGACCACCGGATGTGCCTCCTGCAGCAACTTGCTGCAAACTCTAGTTATTGAGGTCACGCTATGACTTTTTCTTTTAAACATAAAAAAAAATGTGTCCATCGTTTCATTAATTCTCGCCCTTATCTAATTCAACCACCTCTTCTGGCCAGCTACTGAGAGGAAAAAAATGTGTTTCTTCATTTAGATGAACAATCTAAATGACTCATGAATAAAACATTTTAAAGATTAATGATCTTAGTGCAGTCCTTTTGATAACGTAGAAGCATGGTAGTCTAAAATAGAATGAAAGCGAAGAATGTGTTCATGCATAAATATCCCTCCTAATTTGTGAGTTTTGCAAAGTCCCATATGTCATGAATCATTAGCCTGTTTTATCTTGATGTTATACAATCATTTCAAAAATAAGACTGTGTAGATGTTGCCACCTACTGTTTGCCTGGAAATATACTCTTATAATTCACTTTATATAACAACACTCTTCCCTCTAACTACACTTCCTTTTCTCTAGTAACTGTCGTTATCTTAACTCCTTCTTTTAAAATAATTTATTCACTTACTCTTAATTACTTCATCTATAAGGTCATTATAAGAAATTCTTCCACTGATCTATTGAAAAATCCTGAGGAAATGTCCTAATTTTTCTTGAACCTTCCTCAGTATGTTGAAATCATTTTCAGTTATGCAAAACATACAGTATGTATAATTTTTAATGTTCAAAACCCCATTTTTAAAATATTACTTTCTAATAAAATTCAAAGAAATTAATATTAATAGATTGCTTTTAGTTTTAATATTCAAATTCAAGATATTTAAAAAAAATCTGCTTTCTTTCCTGTAAATATGTTTGTCAGTGGTTGAGTGTCAAAAAAATTTTTTTTTAAATTAGGATAAAATACCAATTACATTATTTACCAGTTGGTCTTTTGAATTGTTTACTTTGTAGTCCTATGATGTAGCACCATTTTAAGTATGTTATTGATTCAAACCAGAAATAAAGTAAAATTTTAAAAATCTTTGAAACCATATTTCAGGCTAATTTAAATACCCTGAGATAATCTATGATCTGTAGACAAATAACTATGACTAGACCCAGTAATCATCATTATTAAAATCTATGAACTATTTTACAGTTTATAAATTCCTTTGTATATTTTAGTAAACTTGGGACTAGCCACAACACTATGAAGTAATTAGTATAGTAATCATTTCCTATTACAGAGAAAGAAAGTAAGACAAAGAAATCAAGGTACTTGTTGAGTATTACGTGGCCAAAACTACTCTAAGTACTGTTCTCTTAACTCCACAACTTATTAACTTCTTACATTTTTATGAGCTACCTTAATTAATTTACATACTTGACTCTTTTTTAACTTTTGCATTGAATGAATACTTTTAAAGTGTTTTAAAATAATCAAGCTTTTCACTTTTAAATGTCTGGGCAGTTCTCTAATAACTGAGGTTGACTGAAATGCTGTTCTGGTCCCTTGAAACTTACCCCAACAAGCAGGTCCCGAAATGTTGCCTTTTCTAAGTACTATATACTGAATACTTGTCTTAGGAAAGAGCAGGTGCTTTAGAATGATAAAAAGTACTGCATTTCATTGCTATTACTATTTCTATTGCTGCTAACAAATTACCACAAACTGGAGGCTTAAAATTACACAAAAATATGATATCACAGCTTCCGTAGGTCAGATGTCCTGACACGATGTCCATGAGTTCTGTGCTCTAGGCATCACAAGGTGTTGGCTAAGATGATTTTTTTTTCATTGAATTTATTGGAATGACACTGGTTAACAAAATTATACAGGTTTCAGGTGCACAATTCTACAACACATTGTCCTGTATGAAGACTCTGGGGAACAATCCACTTCCAAACTTACTCAGGCTGTGGGCAGAATTCAGTTCCTTTTTGCTGTAAGACTGACGTTCCTACTTCTTTGCTGACAGTTGACTGAGGGCCATTATCAACTTCCAGAGGCCTCTTGCATTCCTTAGCTTCCCCACTTTCAAGGCCAGTAATGGAAAAATATTTCCCCTTGTTACTCCCTCTCCTGCTTTGAATCTCACTTTCCTGTCTCTGACCTCTAGACACAGAGTTAAAGGATCCATGTGGTTAGGTCAGGCGCTCCTGGATGATTTCTTTATTTTCAGGACAATTCATATTGAACCTCAATTACAACACGAAGTTCCTTCTCAGCAACACCTAGATCAGTGTTTGACTCAATAACTGGAGAAGGTGCATATATTACCAAAGTCTAGGAATTTTGGGCCCTTTTTAGAGTTCAACTGACTGTGCTTGTCAGCTGTGCAGCTACAAGCATTTTCTAATTTGGCCTCTAGTCTCCAGTCTTTGTTTTAATACTTCCATAAATTCACATTACAAAGTGGGCCCCTCAATGCATCTTTCTAAGGCACAGTTCTGATTAAATGTAGTATCCTGCTTAAATCAGTAACAAAACAACCAACACTTTGAAAGCCTCTTCTAGCATGTAAGATCTTGGAAAACCAGGATTTGTACCACCAGCTTCTCTCTGCCTTCTCTCACACGTCATTTAATTGAAAAATTGCCTTTTGTCCTGTGCACAGTGAGCTCAGTTCTTTCACTTCTCCCGCTCTGCCTCACCTTCAATTTTACAAGTACAAATCCCAAATGTTATTTCAAGGATGCATTCTGACACTAACTCCTCCTTTAAAAGTGTTGGCTCTATTTTGTTTTAAAAATCTGTATCTCTGATGTAGTTAGCATGGCATCTTGGGTTAAGGTTATTAATAAATGCCTCCTTGCTTCTACATGATGGATTCTTCTAGGCCAGATTGGGACTGGGTTCATTCTTGTCTCCCTGCAACACCCAGGAGTACCACGTAGAGATATGTTTCAAAATATTTGTTGCATCATTAACTAAAAATCACAATAGAAATCAGAAAGTGCCAAGAGCTCATAGGCCTTCTCTGGTAATGCTTGATGACATTTCCACATCTTTCAGGTTCAGGTTGATTGTATTCTTTCTTCTGTGGCTACTGTTTTTCAAGATCACTGACTCAGAGCTGCTGCTTTAAGTTAGAGCAGGTTCTTCAGTGCTTATCTAAAACTAAATGATCAACTCATTTAGGTTTTCTTCTGATAAGTGCTTTTTATCTCCTGGAGAAAAATGTTTTCTGTTTAAGAAAATTTTCAAGAGCTAGAGACAGATTTAGTCTTCTATCTTATTTTGTCATGCACAGAATTAACCTTTTTCTGGTATCAGGTGCATTTCTCTACAAGTCATTCCTTGATTAGAGGACTCTGCTGTATGAGTCATGTGTGACTCAATAATTATTTTGGATTTTTAATGAGTTACCATTTATTTAAATAGGCTTCAGAAACATGATTAGTCATTGTGAGATTCAGCTTGTACGTTTCCAGTTAGTGACTAGTTAGAAATAAGAACAGAACAGATATTTACTTGGTAACTTTCCAAATTTTCAAAAGACTTTGCTTTATTTATCTAATTTTATTTCATGATGCATGTGTCTCAGTGGTTGTAGAAAACAATGCCTCTTAGAGACATATCTTAGAGATACCTCTAGATTTTACAACATACTGGAACAAGTCATTTTGGAAACCTGGGGGGAAAAAAGAAGACTGGTTATGAAATTCATTTGCACGGGAAAATGCAAAAAATAATTCAAGAAACTTTTGAAAAGGAACGGTAAGGAAGATTTGCCCCAACGGATATCTGAAGTTACTTTAAATTGTGGTAAATAATTAGTGTAGCAATCAAAAATAGGTCAATAGACTGAAATATGAAATTCAGAAACAGACCATTTATGGTTGGAAATTCAGTTTATAAAAAAGATGGTCTTTAATTAAGTGGGGAAAATTATTAAGTAAATGATATTGGACCAGAGATTACTTGTTGGCTTGTTTTTTTCTGCTTCCATAGTAACAGAAGTCATGGTTTCCAGCTGGGAGTATGGCTGCCCACAGTAAAGACAACACTTTCCAGCCTCCCTTGCAGCAAGCTAGCTATGTGATTAACTCCTGACCCATGGGATGTAAGTGTGAGTTGTGCTGCGATCTTAAAGTGAAGGGCATGGTTACCATTGCCCTTCCTCCTCCCTGCTGGCTGAAACACGGACACAATAACTGCTATCCTGGAGCAATCTTGGCCCATGTAGAAAAGTCTTCATTGTGCTAATAAGATAGAAGGAACAGGGACTGCTGACCCTCACTACAAGTTCTGGCTTGACTATCTTTAAATTTTATTTTTGGAGGAAAATAAAATTCTGTTTTGTTTAAGCTTCTATTATTTTGAATTTTCTGTTAGCCTAGATGAACCTCATTCTAGCTGAAACAAATGTAAGACTTGATTATGCATTTAAAAAATAAATTTAAAGTTTAAGACAGCAAAAAGAGAAGAAATATAAAAGAAACCACCTTATTAAAAACTATTTAAAGAGAAAACCAGAATTCCCAAACCCAAGGCATGTATTACTATTATTCTTTTAATCCTCACCTGAGGACATGTTTAATCCTCACCAAGGATTTTAGAGAGAGAGGAAGAAAGAGAGGGAAACATCGACATGGGCAACATTGATTGGTTGCTTCCTGTATACACACCTGGATTGGGGAACTGAAGGACTGAACCCACAAACCCTTACTTGACTCCAACCCACAACATTCTGGTGTATGGTACAATGCTCCAACCAACTCAGCCACCTGGCCAGGGCCCAAGGCATGTATATTTGAGCTTAGTTTTCATCTCTCTACTGCTAATGTAATAAGTCTTTAAAGGGATGTCTATTTATTTTTGTGGGATAATGATGTTGGCTCCAAAGTTCATTTGGAAGTTTCTTGATTAGGACCTGGAATATATTTTCCTATAGAAATTAAGTTGTGGCTCTGGCCAGTGTGGCTCAGTTGGTTGGAGTATCATCCCATACACTGAAAGGAAAGGTTGCAGGTTCTATTCCTGGTCAGGGCACAGATCTGGGTTGTGGGTTTGATCGCCTATCTGGGTGTAGAAGAGGAAATCAGTCAATGTTTCTCTCTCTCCCCTTCCTCTCTCTCTAAAATGCAATGAAAAACATGTCCTCAGGTGAGGATTTAAAAAATTAAAAAGAAAAAAATTAAGTTGTGGATGATGGCTGAGTTCTTTATGAGCCAGTGCTTCAGAGGACAATGGTTGGTTCTGATGAACACGTAAGACTTTGAATGTGAACATTGATAGTAGTGTGCATTTCTAGTCTAATATAATCACATGGCTAAGTTTAAAGTATTCTATGTGTTTATATTATCATAAGTATAATTTTTATTTATTGCTCAGTAAAATATAATTATAAACTTTTAAAAATTATTTATTTCATGATGTATGACATGATGAACCATGTATCATGTATCATGAAATAAAATTAGATAATTAATACCAAAGTCTTTTGAGCATTTGGAAAGTTACCCAGTAAAAAAAAAGCCCTTTGTTTTCCTTGGGGTTAATTTCAGTTTATCTCTTTCACTTGCTTGTTTTTCTTTGTACTAATCATCAGTTTGACCCTAACTTCTTGATCAATTGTCAAAATCTCTTCTTAATACATTCAGACTCACCAGGTATTCTTACAAGGCCTGTTATTTTGAAGAATGTTTCCTAAGCCTTTAGCACTTCTTCCATCTGGAATGGTTTCCCTTGGGCACAGCTGTCGTCCTGGAAGCTTTTTTCACCTTGCCCAAGAGTGGGATCCCATTACTTGAACTACATGACTTCCTGTTTTTCATTTCCTTTCATTGTGGTAGAGCACATCCTGGGCTACTAGCCAGACTCCTGAGAAGGACAGGTGACAATGAAGCATGCTGTGTTTTTTGATATCTTAGTATATTATCTTGATAGTTTGACTGGGTAGATGACTTTAGATTGTCTTTCTTCAGAATTTCAAAAGCACTGTTTTGTTTTTCTTTTTTTAACATTACAGCTTTGCTATTGGGAAGTCTAAGCCACTCTGACTCCTAACCCTTACTAACTTTTTTCATTTTTTACTGCTGTGTACCAAATTCCCACAAAGGCAGAGACTTCAAACAATACTTAATAATTTTCTTACAGCTCTGTAAGTCAGAAGTCAGATTGGGTTCTGCTGGACTCTCTGCTTTTAGGGTCTCACAACACCAAAATCAATGTGTCAGCCAGGCTGGGCCCTTATATGAAAGTTCTGGGGAAGAATCTACTTCTAAGGTCTTTCAGATTTTTATCTGTAGGACTTAGGTTCCCATTTTCTTGCTAGTGATCAGCTGGGATCTACTCACAGTGCTTGTTATATGGTCTCCAGTATCTTCAAGCCAGCACAGGCCCTGAATCCTGGAGCTTTCCATCTCTAACTTCCCCTTACTGACAGCCACCAGTCAGATGAAATGCTCTGCTTTCAAAGGCCTGATGGGATTAAATTAAACACACCTGGATAATCTCAGTATTTTAAAATCTGTAATTTGGGATTTTAATTGCATTAGCAAAGTCCCTTCATAGTAGTACATAAATTAGTGCTTGATTGAATAACCAGAGGATGGAAATCTTGGGGAGCCCATCTTTAGAATTCTGCTTACCACAGTAACCATTTGTACCTTGCAAAAGACCCCTCCCTCTCCTGGAAATTCTGAGACACCCCTTCAATGCTTGGCTAGGGAATAGCCTCTTCATCCAATTCCTGGTCATCTGTGAGTTCAAACTTATTACTGCCAGAGCCAGTTTCCACCACAGATTCCACTGAGAGCAACTAAGAGTGTGGAAGGCCTGGCCATTTGTGAAATGAAAAATTCTGAGCTGGGTAATCCATTTTTTACATACATATTTATTTAAGTTGCATAGTTTTGGCTGTTCTGTTTTACAGACATGAAATTCAAAGTGATATGAACTCTTTTTTTTTTAAAGATTTTATTTATTTATTTTTAGAGAGGGAAGGGAGAGGGAGAGAGAAACATCAATGTGCGGTTGCTGGGGGACATGGCCTGCAACCTAGGCATGTGGCCTGACTGGGAATCGAACCTGAGATGCGTGGTTCACAGCCCGCGCTCAATCCACTGAGCTACGCCAGCCAGGTGTGATATGAACTCTTAAATGCCAGATCAGATCTCAGGTTGACTAAAATAAGTAGGAAATAACAAATATGTAATTGAAAGCCTACTCTTTTATGGAAATTCAGGTTAAAATGTGAATATGACTCAATTAAAAATCATGCAAGCATACATAATGAATTAGCTCACAGGCTGTTTTCTTTCCACTACTCTGTTGGCATAAAATCATAATTAACACTGCTCCATTTATTATATTTCTAAGTATGATATAAGTAGGTAAGACATTATTGTTACCAGATGGGGTCTGGGCCCAGAGAGGTCTGCCTTGACCCTGCCAGTAGTATGTGGGTTTTTTAATTTCTGTAGAAAAGGCTTCACAACACAAGTCCAGGTGATTTTGAGAGTATATTTATTAAAGCTGGAAGGGCTTAAATTAGAAGAAACAACAAGAGAGAGAAATTCAGAGAGAAAGGAGGCCTTCAAAATAGGTTGAAAGGGTAATCCCAGCACGAGCTGCCACAGCTTGCTGTTCCCCTGGTTGTAACTCTTGTGGAGTCCCTTAGAGTTTAGAAGAAAGATAGCAGATGTACAAGGCATGGGTGTGCTTCGGCAAGAGTGTACCATATGCCTTTTTTTGAGGTCTTTTAACTCTCTTTGGTCACCTGGAATCCTAGGAGAGGTCTCGGGGGGGGGGGTCTTTTTTTAAATAAAAATATTTTATTGTTTATGCTATGAGAGTTGTCCCACTTTTCCCCCTTTGCCCCCTCCACCCAGCCCACCCTCAACTTGCAAATCAGTCCCCTCACTGATGTCCATGTCCATGCATCCTTCATACATGTTCTTTGACTAATCCTTTCACCTTCTTTCAGTCAGTCCCCACCTCTCAGGGGACGGTCTTACTAGAATATTTATTAGCTTTTCAGGGGTGTCCTTCAATACGTTTATTCATCAAAATGTGTATATAGAGAGACACGGGTTAATTTGTGGTTAGTTTCATTTTTAAAAAATGTTAACAAGAACATCATTGAAGAGGGACTGGGAAAAGGCTCCTCTGTCCCAGAATGGTCTGGAATGTGTGAACCATTTGCCCCTAAGTGTCCTTGGTTAGGCAAGATGAAACTTTGTGATTCATTACCTATTATAAATTGCTCAAATCATTTGGCCTTGTTTAATTATTTTGTCTCTGTTTCCTTTATTCCACTTGTCAAGGAATTTCCCTGGTTTCTTACTGTCTTGCCTTATTATTACAATTAAAGCATAAGACATCTAAAGTTCTTTATATTAAACAAGTCTTATTATATTTGCAAAATCAAGATGTGAATCCAAAAAGGTCTCTTACATGTTTGAGAGGGAGCAATGTTTTAATTAACTAAACAAAACTTTCAACTCAAAAGCAGGCTGGAGAAGCTTGAGAGAATGTAAGAGGCAAAGGAGATGAACTGTAGTGTGTTAACGGTTGAGAGCTGAGGTGACATCACTGGAGGAAACATGCTTGGTGAAGAACAAATTAATGCTATTTGGCACAATCAAGCTGATATCAGTCTGGGCCAGAATTTGGCAGGTGAGTAATTCTTTTTTTTTATTTATTTAATCTTTATTATATATTTTTCCGTTACCATTTAGTCCCCTCAGTAATTCTGATTCTCAATGCATGGTTCTAATCTATGCAACAAAAGGGTAGTATTAAATCCTATTATTTCTCAAGTGATATTTACATTTTAAAAATTTTATTGAATGTATTGGGGAAACATTAGTTAATAAAATTATTTATGTTTCAAGTATACAACTGTATAATAGCTCATCTGTATATAGTATTGTGTGTTCACCACCTAAAGTCAAGTCTTTTTTTGTAAACATTTATCCCCTCTTTGCCTTCTCCTACCTTCCCCCAAACCCACTTTCCTTTGGTAATCACATACTGTTGTCTGTGTGTATGAGTTTTTAATAAATTTAACCAAGGATGTAAAACACCTACACAGAAAATTATAAGACACTGAAGAAAGAAACCGAAGAAGATACAAATTAGTGGAAGCATATGTACACCGTGCTCACGGATAGGAAGAATTAAGATCATTAAAATGTCCACACTACCCAAAGCAATCTATAGATTCACTGTCATTCCTATCAAGATACCAATGGTGCATTTCATAGAGCTAAAACAAATATTCCAAAAATTTATATGGAACCACAAAAGACCCTGAATAGCTACGGTAATCTTGACACAGGAGCACAAAGTTGGAGGAATCACACTACCTGATATCAAACTATACTACAAAGCCATAGTAATCAAAACAGCACTTCACTTGCATAAACCCAGATACCTAGATCAATGGAACACAATAGAGTCCAGAAATAAACCCACACCTTTATGGTCAATTAATATTTGACAAAGAAAGCAAGAATATACAATGGGACAAAAAATAATCTATTCAATAAACAGTGTTGGAAAAATTTGACAGATATGTGCAAAAAAAGAAACCAGACTACCTTCTTATGTCATACATAAGAATAAACTCATAATGGATTACAGACTTAAATGTGGGACTTGAAACCATAAAAGTTCTTAAAGAAAGCACAGGCAGTAAAATCTTGAATATTCTCATAGCAATATTTTTTTCTGATACATCTCCTAGGACAAGGGAAACAAAAGAAAATATAAACAGGAGTACATCAAACTAAAAAGGTTTTGCATAGCTAAGACACCATCAGCAAAATGAAAAGAAAATCCACTGAATGGAAGAACGTATTCACTGATGACACATCTGATAAGAGGTTACTATCCAAAATTTATAAAGGACTTACACAACTCAACATCAAAACAAACAAACAAACAAACAACCCCTAAACAATCGAGTGATGTTTTAAAAAGCTGATTACCACACTTCCCTATATAAAATAGTACTTCAAGGTCTCTAATGAGATCTCAATAACAGCAATTTTTTATTTGGCACTTCTTGGCCACTGACATTGACGTTCAATTTGTTGACTGAATTAAAAATACATATATACATATCTATAATGATCTAATATTTTTCCTAGACCTAACACATAGCTATTTTCTGTATACTTCTTGTCACAAATATCATGTTTATTGAATAATAAAATATGTCATGACTATTTCAAACCCTTTTTTAACTATTTAAAATAATCTCTTATAAGTCAATAGGCAAATACTCAAATTTTAATTAAAAAATGCTATTGCTAGTATCCCTAGGACTGAACTAATTCTGTAGTTACCTAAATGAATGTTATTATTTGCGGTTCTTAATGACTAAAATCAACTCTGATTCACACAAGCAGGAGACGAACTTCTAAAGACATTGGATGTCTTGCAGAGTCATCAGAGGAGTTGAAACTGGCCTCATGAAATGGGGGACAACAGACTGAACTATAGCTCAAAGCATGGCACAGACCTAGCCCTACAAGGATATTCCATCGCTGAGTACTGAGTGAGGTAGCCTGTTCCCCCACATCACCCCATGGACACCAGACCCTGCCACTTCTGCTTCTGGAAACTGGATCTTTCAGCCACTGCTATCCAAAAAGAAAACTTCCCCATCCCTGCTCCTTTGCACCAATAGCTTTTGATTGCTTTGTCTGGCTGAGCAGAGGATAAATACCTGTTCCTAGGTAAGGTGCACACGGGTTGACTGCAGGTGTTTAGAATGTAAGAATGATGTTCAGCTTATATAGTGAGAGTTGTCTATTGCTTCCTCCAAGACTCTCAGCAAGGCATCTCTCCCCTCACCCTCAAACATAAGTGGTTTGGATGCTAGGCAGTGAATAAAATAAAATGGTACCTCATAATAAGGGGTGATGAATAAACAGAGCTCATCATAAATCTAATTGAACTGATAAAGCAAGTAGCAAATTGAATATTTATATTTTTAATACTCATTGATATAAACATTAAAATGACCCAGTTTTCATCATTTTTCTAAAAATTAAATTCCTATGTGGGATCTTACATCATGTTCTGTGATATCTTGGTGTTTCCTTTTTCTTTTGGGTTCTTGAAAAATAATTGGGCAACAGAGAGGGCCTGAAGAGCAGGTAGTTGCTATGTAAAGGCTCTGCCTTCACTCCCATTATCTCTGTGACAGTTCTGGAACAGTACCTAGAATGCCACCTTATGAATTGTTTTGAGATAATTTTGAACTTACAGAAGTGCTTCAATAACAATAGAGTTCCAGTATGCTTCTCTCCAAGCTTCCTTTTATGTTAACATCTTACATAATCATAGATCATTTATCAAAAATAAGAAATTAATCTTAGCACAATACTATTAAGTAGTTTTTTACACTAATGTTATTTTTCTGTTTTACATCCTACATTGCATTTAGGAATGCCATTATTTTAAAAAATTATTATTATTTTAGATACTCTACTCTCAGAAACTTTGCAATTCTTACCTGGTCTAATCGCTATGATAGGCACTTAGTAGGAATTACTTTATAAAGTCAAAATTCTATTATAACAATTATAGCATGGGAATCGAGGACACACATAAAACTTGAATACCACAAGGAATATAAGTAAGTGAGGGCACTGTGGGTGAGTGTTCCTTTCTTTAATATTTTACAGAATCACAGAATATTAAGGTTAGATGGAACCTGAGAGATCATCTTGCCCCAAACCTCATTTTGCATGTGAAGGAAGTGAGATCAAGAAAATTAGGTGATTTGCCCTGAAGGAGCAAATTTTCATTTAGAACTCAGGTTGCACTACCGCAGCTGTTCTCAGTGTGGTCCCCCAGAAACCCCAGACCCTTTGAGGAGGTGGTGCGGCCAAAATTATTTTTATAATAGGAAGAACACATTATTTGCCTTTTTCACTTTCATTCTCTCATGAGTACACGGTGGAGTTTTCCAGAGCCTGTGTATCATGTGGTTTTACAAAAGCAGATATGAAATTCTAGTGGTTTTCTATTTCTAGATAGTAAAAAAACTTTGTAAAATTGAAATGGCATCAAACTGTTATTACTTTTTTTACATTTAAAAAATGTAGGTGATTTTCTTTAAAAACATTATTTATGTTAGCATGTAGTATGTTTATTATTATTCTGTTTTAAAATATGGTAAATATTGATAGGTTTGGGGTTCTCAATAATTTTTAAGCCCTGTTCCAGTAACTAGAATGATGTCATCAGTTAAGAGAAGGACATACAGACAACACCTGCATCAAACCTGTTAAATTAATGATGTGTCACTCCCTTTTTTTCCTATAAATAGCTCTGGCTGTTTTGGAATAATATTTAATTCATTGTATGTGAGTGAAAACTCCATTGTATGTGAGTGCCATGGAACTCAGAATTTTGTGCTTTCATAGTCATGACTGATTTTCTTTAACTTTATGAAGTTTCTGCTAAATACATTAATGCTTGTAGATATGTGCCAATAATTGAAATGCTAAATTAAAGTGCCTTGAACTAGATTTTTGTTTTATTAACTCTGCATCATTGTGATGTACATTTTTCAAGGAGTTACATTGTTTTCTATATGCTGCTTAACTAATCTGAAGTCCATTGCAGATTAATCAATTGCAGATGACAGGAGAAATTCCCCTTCCAGAGCAAGTGAAAAAGACAAAAAAGAAAAAAAAAAACAGAAAACAAAAAACAACTTTTCATATTCTCTGCCAATGTATATTTCTCCTTATCCATGAATTCAGGGGTACTCTACTCAGCCCTACCTAGGCTTTATTATATATATATTTTCAAATCATGGGTTTTAAATCTCAATCTTATAAACAGACCTACTGTTTCCTTAGAAAAGGAGCTGTTTCCAGGCAGAACTGGGGAGGGGTGGGTGCTGGGTGAGTGGAGGGGACATCCAGGAGCTTTTGTTATTAACAGTTCCAGAATTACTAGGAGAGCCCATATGTTACTCTTCACAATTTTTTGCCATACTCTCTTCAATAAAGGGTGTCAGTTGCAGTCTTCCGGTTGTCTTTGTCACAACTGAACACAAACAAAAGAGAAGCAAACCCATGCAGCTTCTAGAACAAGCACATGTCTAGAGGAAGACTAATTGGAAGTATCCTTCTCTCCCTGTTGTCACGGCCTTAAACCACAATTTTGTGATTGATAGAGGTGGTGAAAAAAGACTGTTCTTTTCTAAGGACTCATTTTCAAAAATCACCTATTCCCTTAGTCCCATTGGGCATGTTTTATCCTATTTCTTTAGCAGTCAGTGCTTGGAAGGCAAGAACTTTTTATCTCATACATTGCTTTGTAACATGTAATATGCATAAACATAAAATAAAACCAGAGTCATTGTGATTTTATCTTCTACCATTGTTTCTCCCACAATGAAAGAATAAGTTTAATCTTTTACTTAATTTGCATCCTTTGCTCCTCCAATCCTGTTAAATGATTCATCAGAAGGCAGTAACTTACTGGTAAACAACATACTGTTTCCCCTTGTTGGTACTTAGTACACTTTAGCTTGTGCAATCTGTTCTCATAAAATGAAACTCATCATTCTTTAATCATTTTAGTCACTCTTCTTTGGATCCATTCAATTAGATTACATATATTGGCAAGAGAAGTACTTGAGTTGAACAGTCTTCCCATATGTTAACTTAGAAGAGTGGTAGGGAAAAGACTCAGATCTTATATTCATGCCTCAATCATTTTGACAGATACAGCCTCAATATAGTGGGTACAGAACAACTGCTTGTGAATGAGAAATGTTGGGTATGAACTTATTGATAAGATGCTTCTCCCCTAAGATGCTTCTATCTTCTAAGCCTTTTACTAACATTTGGTTTCTTGAAAATTAATTTTAAATAACAGTAAGTCTTTTAATGTAGCTCATGCTAATATCTGGATTTTGGTAATATACCATATGCCTAAGGACAACAAATGATTCTAGTAACTGCCTGTGTAGTTATTTTATGATGCAGCTGTTAGCCATGCATGTACCGAACTAACAACATCGACAATATGAATAAAACAATGAATGAATAAACTAGGAAAGCAGCAAAAATTTTCCAAAAAGCCATAAAATATATGCACATAAATATATGTAAGTAACATAATGGGCTTTATTTATTTATACATACAATTTGTTTCTACCTTAAAACTTTAAGAGTGAAATTTAACATTTTATAAATTTTTAATATAATAAAATTCTCTGATTAAAATTACAATTGTTCTACAAAATTTATTTGATTTCTTGACCTTACATAATACATTTTCAACCAGTATTTTAAAGAACAAACCATAAATCACCCTAAGGAAAAGAATGTATAAACCTCATAGAAGGCACAAAGTATATCAGAAGAAAGGAAATTGTGTTAAGCAAACAACATTTATTCTTTTTGCTGACTTTAAACAGAATATGAGGCAATGTGTTAAATAAGAATTCTATCAGGAATATGAATGCAGTCGAAAGGAGATATTTTTTAAGAGAATAAACTTTTTTATTTTATAATATATTTTATTGATTATGCTATTACAGTTGTCCCATTTCCCCACTCTTTATTCCCCTCCACCCTGTGCACCTCCTTCCACCCTCATTCCCCACTTTAGTTCGTGTCCATGGGTCATGTATATAAATTCTTTGGCTTCTACATTTCCTATACTATTCTTAATCTCCCCCTGTCTATCTTCTACTTACAATTTATGCTACTTATTTCCTGTACCTTTTTCCCCTCTCTCCCCACCCACTCCCCCACGGACAAACCTCCATGTGATCTCCATTTCTGTGATTCTTTCCTGTTCTAGTTGTTTGCTTAGTTTGTTTTTGTTTTTAAGTTCGGTTGTTAATAACTGTCAGCTTGTTGTCATTTTACTGCTCATATTTTTGATCATCCTCTTTTTCTTAGATAAATGTCTTTAACATTTCATATAATAAGGGCTTGGTACTGATGAACTCCTTTAACTTGACCTTATTTGGGAAGCACTTTATCTGACCTTCCATTCTAAATGATAGCCTTGCTGGATAGAGCAATCTTGGATGTAGGTTCTTTCATGACTTGGAATACCTCTTTCCAGGCCCTTCTTGCCTATAAGCCTTCTTTTGAGAAATCAGCTGATAGTCTTATGGACACTCCTTTGTAGGTAACTCTCCTTTTCTTTTGCTGCTTTTAAGATTCTCTCCTTCTCTCTAATTTTGGCTAATGTAATTATGATGTGCCTTGGTATATTCTTCTTTGGGTTCAACTTCTTTGGGACTCTCTGAGCTTCCTGGACTTCCTGGAAATCAATTTCCTTTGCCAGTTTGGGGAAGTTCTCCATTATTTGTTCAAATAAGTTTTCAATTTCTTGTTCTTTCTTTTTTTTTTCAATTTCTTGTTCTTTCTCTTCTTCTTGTTCTTTCTCTTCTTCTCTTGTTCTTTCTCTTTCTCTTCTTTCTCTTTCTCTTCTCTTCTGGTACCCCTATGATTTGGATGTTGGAATGTTTAAAGATGTCCTGGAGGTTCCTAAGCCTCACCTCATTTTTTTGAATTCTTGTTTCTTCATTTTGTTCTGGTTGAATATTTCTTTCTTCATTCTGGTCCACACCATTGATTTGAGTTCTGGATTCCTTCCCATCACTGTTGGATCCTTGTACATTTTTCTTTATTTCACTTAGCATAGCCTTCATTTTTTCATCTAATTTGAGACCAAAATCAACCAATTCTGTGGGCATCCTGATTACCAGTGTTTTGAACTCTGCATCTGATAGATTGGCTATCTCTTTGTCGCTTAGTTGTATTTTTTCTGGAGCTTTGATCTGTTCTTTCATTTGGGTCATTTTTTTTTCTCTCCACATTTCTGTTATATAGTAAGGGGTGGAGCCTTAGGTGTTCACCAGGGCAGGGCAACTCCCATCAGTGCGTTCTGATGCTTTATGTGGGGAAGGGGTCCGAGAGGGAACAGTGCTCTTTGTTCCACTCTCTGCCAGTTTCCAGTCACTTCCCCTGCTACCCAAAATCAAATTGGGCCCTTCTGGTGCTGATTCCCAGTGGGTGGGCTTGTATGCATTCTAGGACCCTGTGGGTCTCTCCAATGAACTCTCTTGTGAGGTCGGGAATTTCTCCTGCTGCTGCCTCAATCTCCATAGGTGTTTTCAGTCAGAGGTGTGATGCTTTATTTCTCTGCACTGGAACCCTGGGTTGTGTGGTGTGTCTCACTTCGCAGTTGTTCCTCTCAGTTTATCTGCATGTGAATGTGAGACTGCCCAGTCTGCAATCTACCAGCTGCTGCCTTGCCCCAATCCTCCAGCCGCCGCCTTCCTGGGTGTTCTCTCTGCCCCAGTTGCCTGTCTGTGCCTCTCCTACCTGTCTGAATGAATGTTTCTTCTTTAACTCTTTGGCTGTTGGATTTTCATACAGTTGTATTTTCTGTCAGTTCTGGTTGTTTTTGAATTTGTTGTTGTCCTTCTTTTGGTTGTGCGAGGAGGGACAGTGCGTCTACCTACACCTCCATCTTAGTGGAAGAGAATAAACTTTTTATTTACTCTCCAAGAAAGGAGAGGGACATGGTGTGGAGCCATACATCAGCCTTTGAAAGGAGATATTTTTTTAAAAAAACAAACTTAATTTTATTCATGATCTTCTCTAAATATTTTACACCTGTTTTTAAAGTGGTATATAACATGTATAGGATATGTTACATACTTGTATATAAAAATGAAAAACAGAAAGTCTCTTAAGGGAGATTACAAAGTATAAATGAATATATTTGTGGTTTGAATCATCTCTATCAGAGGTTGGCCACCTTGCCACTGGGTTATTCTGCTGCCTGTTTTTGTAAAGAAAATTTCCTTGAAACACAGCCACAGTAATTAGTTTATGTATTGTCTATGGCTGCTGTCATACCGTGGCCAAGTTAAGTACTTGCAATGGAGATCATGTGAATCATAGAGCTTAAAATGTTTACTATATGGCCTTTACAAAAGAAGTTTGATGTTGTTTTTCATTAAAAACTCCATTTCTTTTTGTTTAAAATAATTAATTTAAAGACTTTATTCATTTATTTCTAGAGAAAAGGGAAGGAAGGGAGAAAGGGAGAGAAACATCAATGTGTGAGAGATCTGTTGATTAGTTACCTGTTGTATGCCCCCAACTGAGGACCTGGCACCTGGCCTGCGACCCAGACATGTGTCCTGACTGGGAATCAAACCAGTGACCTTTGGGTTCACAGGCTGACTCTCAATGCACTGAGCCACACCAGCCAGGGCTATTTGTTTATTTTTTAAATTAAAAAATTTAATTATAGTTGACACTTGATATTATGTTAGTTTCCGGTATACAGTGTAGTGGTTAGACATTTATATAACTTACAAAGTGATCCTCTGTCAAGTCTAGTACCCACCTGGCACCATACATATTTATTACAATATTATTGACTATATTCTCTATACATCCATGTGACTATTTTGAACTATTAATTTGTGCTTCTTAATCCCTTCACCTTTTTCACCATCCTTCTACCACCCTTCCCATATGGCAATCATCAACTTGTTCTCTGTATCTATTGAGTTTGTTTTTGTCTTGTTTGTTCATTCACTTATTTTCTTCTAGATTCCACATACAAATGAAATAATGTGGTATTTGTCTTTGTCTGACTTATTGCACCTAGCATAATACCCTCTAGGTCCATTCATGTTCTTACAAATAGTAAGATTTCTTTTCTTTTGTGTGTGTGTGTGTGTGTGTGTGTGGTACATTGTATATATGTACCACATCTTCTTTATCCAATCATTTACTGATGGACAGTTAGGTTACTTCCATATCTTGGTTATTGTAAATAATGCTGTAATGAACTTAGGGGTACATATAGCTTTTTGAATTCATGTTTTGAATTTATTTGGGTAAATACCCAGAAGTGGGATTGGTAGATCATATGGTAGTTCTATTTTTAATTTTTTAGGAACATCCATACTGTTTTTCATAGTGGCTGCAGGAATTTGCAGTTTCATCAACAGTGCATGAGGGTTCCCTTCTCTCAGATTTATTCTTAAATTCACATATACATGTTAATTACCTTTCAATAATTTCTTTTAAATATTCTTTTACCTTCAAGGGTTTTTCTTTCTCTTGTAAAAATTGAGAAAAAAGGTCAAATTTCTAATTTCTAAAAAAGATGAGACAAAAAATGTGAACTACATCTTGGTCTCAAATTCTCTATACATTCCATTCTGAAGTTTTTCCTCTTTACTCAGACCTTTAGGTATCACTCACCTTCTACAGATGAAGGACTGTCATTGCTTTTATCTAAAGTCTTCAGAATTTAAGAATACAAAATATATGATATCAAACATGATCTCTAAAAGCTAAAAACTACCTGTGCTCTCCTAAAATAGATTGACAATTTGATTTTGTTGCAAGTGGTCAAATAAATTTCCCATTCAGATCAGACAATTTTAGACCAAGAAATAAAACCAACAGAGTTTTTTTAACCTGTGTGGCATCAGATAGGCTTTCAAATGCAAAGGGACAATTTTTTTTAAAAAAGCATGAATTCCCTCCTATCTTTTCCTGCTGGTTGAAAGTGTGGACTTTGTCTAGCCTACTGGATCTTATTTTGCCCTTTACTAGGTTGGAGCTTCAGCAAGACACTTCAGGTTTGTGTATTTCAGGCAGTCAATCTGTGAAATGGGAGTAGTAATAGTAATAATTCAGTGTTTTTTTGGGAAGTTACATGAGTTAGTATCTGTAAAGCACTTAGAAGATCACCTGTATACAGTAAGAACTACATAAGTGGATACTACTTTGTCCACTACAATAACGTAGCACTGTTAAATATTTGTAAATTTTGTAAAACTTTTGTTGTAATTATAAACTTTTACAACTGGAATATAGGAAACAGTGAGGACACTCCAGACACTATCTAGGTCAAAGTTCCAAATAGAGGAGATTGATACACATTTTGGCACAAGGACTTTCACTGAACAAGTTCAATTTACAAGCCAAAAAAAGAGATATTTTTTATGAAAATTTTAAAAATTTTCAGTTTTATTACAAGAGTAATTTTAAAACACCACAAAACATTGAAAAGCATAATGAAAAAGGTCATTAAGTGTTGGAACCCACTGTGTAGTGTATTTTGTCTATGATGGCACTCCCATTGTTACTTTTGCATGCCCACCTTCTCCTTTCACTCTCCCCCAAACTCTAACTAACTAGCACAAAGGAAGAACTATGTATATGCTGTCTGTAAGCACACAGGAGGCAACAGCACAGGGTGAGGCCAAAGGAAAGCTAGGGGCAAAGAGAGAGCTCCTACTCCACTTCAGGTAACCCAACCTCAGGTGTGGATACTAAAAAAATGTTCTGTGATCCCATGGCCCAGAGGACAACTATGGTTAACATTTGGGTGGATAAACATATGCATAGATATGAGACTTCTGAACAAGATGGAAGTGTAGGTAGATACACTTTGCCTCCTCACATAACCAAAAGAAGGACAATAACAAATTTAAAAACAAAAAATAACCAGAATTGCCAGAAAATTGAAGTGTATGGAAGTCCAAAAACCAAGGAATTGAAGAAACATTCATTCAGACTAGTAGGAGGGGTGGAGAGGACGCATGGCAAGGTGGTGGCTGGAGGACTGGGCAGTCCCACATTTGTGAGCAGATAAACCAGGAGGAACAATGGGGGAGCAAGACAGACAACACAACCCAGGGTTCCAGCGTGGGGAAATAAAGCCACAAAACCTCTGGCCATAAGAACCTGTGGGCATTACAGAGGTGGGAGAAACTTCCAACCTCATGAGAAGGTTTGTTAGAGAGACCCATGGGGTCCTAGACTGAATACAAACCCACCCACCCAGGAATCAGCAAAAGAAGAGCCAGATTTCCTTGTGGGTAGTGGGAGAAGTGACTGAAAGCCTGCTGAGAGCTGAGCAAGTGACAATGTTCCCTATTGGACCCCTCCCCAACATACAGCACCACAATGCAGTAAAGCTGGTTGCCCTGCCCTGATGAATACCTAAGACTCCATCCCTTACATCATAACAAGAATTCTGAGACAAAGAAATAAGGCCCTAATGAAAGAATAGATCCTCAAAACTCCAAAAATAGAACTAAGAGATGAAGAGATAGCCAACCTGTTAGGTGCAGAGTTCAAAATATTGGTAATCAGGATGCTCACAGAAATGCTTGAGTATGGTCACAAAAATGGAGGAAAATGTGAAGGCTATGCAAAGTGAAATAAAGAAAAAATATATAGGGGGATCACCAATGAAGGGAAGGAAACTGGTACTCAAATCAATGATTTGGAACAGAAGGAAGAAATAAGCATTCAATCAGAACAGAATGAAGGAACAAAAATCAAAAAAATGAGGAGAGGCTTAGGAATCTCTGGACAATTTTACATGTTTCAACATCTGAATCCTAGAGGTGCCAGAAATAGAAGAGGAAGAGAAAGAAATTGAAAACTTATTTGAAAACATAATGAAGGAGAACTTCCCTAATCTAGTAAAGGAAATAGACTTCCAGGAAGTACAGGAAGCTCAGAGAGTCCCAAAGAATTTGGACTCAAGGAAGCACACACGAAGGCACATCATAATTTCATTACTCAAGATCAAAGATAAAGAAAGAATCTTAGAAGCAGCAAGAGAAAAGGAGACAGTTACCTACAAAGGAGTTCTCTAAGGCTATCAGCTGATTTCTCAAAAGAAACTTTATGGGCAAGAAGGGGCTGAAAAGATGTATTCAAAGTCATGAAAGGCAGGGACCTACATCCAAGATGATTCTATCCAGCAAGGCTATCATTTAGAATGGAAGGGCAGATAAAGTGCTTCCCAAATAAGGTCAAGTTAAAGGAGTTCATCAATACCAAGCCCTTATTACATGAAATGTTAAAGGCATTTATCTAAGAAAAGGAAGATCAAAAATATGAATGGTAAAATGACAACAAACTCACAAATATCAACAAATGAACCTAAAAAAGACAAACAATGAAAACAAAAACTAAGCAAACAACCAGAACAGGAACAGAATCAGAGAAATGGACATCACATGGAGAGATTTCAGTGGGGAGGGAGAAGGAAGGAACAGTGGGGGAAAGGTACAGGGAAGAAGAAGCATAATTGGTAGGCATAAAATAGATAGGGAGAGATAAAAAATGGCATAGGAAACAGAGAACTCAAATAACTTATATGTACAATCCATGGACATCAATTAAGGGGGAGAATGCTGGGGGGTTGGGGGGTGCAGGGTAGAGGGGGAATAAAGGAGGAAAAATTGGGGAAACTGTAATGGCATAATCAATAAAATATACTTAAAAATAAAGTATATTTGCTTAATAAATAAATATTATTTTAAAGTTTATGATGCCATCAGAAATTTATTTATTTGTGATATAACATAAAACATACCAATGGCATGAAATATATACCATTTAGATGATCACTTGACATCCTTTATAATAGCCAGTACACAATGGAAACCACTTTTTCAAATGAGCTGAGGCCTTATTACTCTAGTGTGTAATATCCTTATCAGATTTTTTTTGTGTTCAATTTGTGGATCATTCTTAATAGATCACCCCTAGAATGATTTTCAACAAACCTGAAACAGGTGTAAATAATATAGATTACCTTCTGAAATCAGCAATTTAGTCAGAGAACACTTAAGTATTTGGTATATAAATCCTGTGAAGAGCTTTGATTTTATGTAACAACTCGTCATGAATATGAATTGTTATCTATGGGTGAAGATGTCTGACAATAGATATTTTCAGTCCTTTATCTAATAGAAAGAAAGCACTCGTGATGGCTTAAGTGGCTACACTGATTGACAGGAGCACAGAGGATATCACTTGAAACTAAGCCATCTTAAAATTTGATTTAGAATGGCATAAGAGACTATATGTTCTTTGGCAAAACACACTTAATTCTTACAATAGGAGTGTGGCATTTTTCCCGGATAATAAATTTAATCTTTCTCAGACATCATTCATTCACTGGACAAAAGTATTTTGATTTCTTATTATGAGACACTCAGTGCTCCAGGTGCTGGAGTTACAAAACAGAAGCTAACCCCTTTAGGAATTCATAGGTTAGGTGGGAGATATAAAGACAGCATGGTAATCATTACATAAAGTTTTGTGAAAGCCAGAGGATAGAGTGACTATACATTAAGAAATTAAATATGACAATATCAAAGAAAGAAAGAAAAAAAATAAAAGATCAAGCAAATACAACAATAGAAAACAACTTTTTAAAGACCTGGCTGACAGACTGTAGTGTTGGCTTGGTCTTCCTCAGGCCTGTAAGTCCCAGACAGAAGTGATCGGCTATGGAGACCTTTACACTCATACATGAAAATTGCTTCGAGGGTTTGATTTGATTCAGGGAAAAAAAAAAAAAACCAAAACCCTCCTTTTTTGTATCAACTAGTACCTGAAGCCACCATTGAAGGTAGCAGAAGCACAATTTCAAACTCCCTTTCATAAAGCTTCCCCTACTTCCTCTGACTGAGTTAGGATTGTTTATGGTACCATGCAGGGCAGCCTGTAGATAATTCCATGCTCATTGTGGCCAGCTGGGAAGGGCTAGGGTTTGTCAGAGACTGACATTTGGAGAATTAAAAAGGCCAAAGAAAGATGGCTGTATTTATATGATGAAGAAATTAATTTAGAATTAATTTAAAGGGCAGAAAGGACCCTGGGGGGAAAAAAAGAAAAGAAAAATGGAAATTACAAATGAGTGGAATTTTGCCATTGGTAAAAACCTGGGTCGCTTACTGCTGTATTTTTCCATTCGTGTTTTTGGCTGTGGACTTTGATAGCACAACTGTCTAATAAGTACGCATCATCTGAGTCTAACAATAGATTTCATTCCAGAATACAATTGTTATATAGCAAAAATTCACTACGTTGGAGAAAAAGCCAATCAACACAGTTTTAAGCTTTGTATGCCTTTGTTTGTAGGAAGTCAGGCATAAATGAACATTTGTCATTGGACTCTTCTAGTGCGTTTTCAGCATACTGTGCCTTGGGCATGATACATCAGAGTCTGGTGTTTATCTTTTATTACCTGCCAGACCCCTCTGGAAACAGCCTCCATGGAATTCATCATCTGCAGTGTTTGTTTCAGGTATACATATAAAAACATGTTGAATGCATTGGTTGGGGATTTGTGGTTTCCAAGGGCAACTTAAATAAGAAAGTGTGAGATGAATAATGAAGGGGACCTTCTGGAGGAGGTATGAAGTTAATAATTAAAATGTTATTTATGAAAATACAGATAAAAAAGCCTTCTATTGTTGTATGTCAACTATTTGAGTGCCAGTATGATTAAGGACAGCATGATTATACTTGTTTTATGTCTATTTTGGAGAGTTTTGTGAAGAAACTCTCTTCTTTACTACACATTGAATTTATAAAAAATAAATTCAGAATTTGTATTCAGAAAGTTCACTTAGTTTTAATAATCACTTAAAATAACTTCATTAGGTACTAATTTCAGAAGCATAAGGATGCTATAAAATTTTTGATGCCTATTTTGATTGTTTTTGAGAGTACAATCTTTGTTTTTGTTAAAGCATTTGTTTTATTCTAATAAAATGTTTTGAGGGAGTGAGGGCTGGGTAGAGAGGGGCAAATGGGGGAAATGGGGGACAACTGTAATAGTGTCAACAACAAAACATGATTTGAGGTTAAATGTTTAAAGTTGAGAACTTTGGGAGCTAAAGTATATTAATACTTTTCTCCACCTTCTAAGTTCTTCTAGCTTGTCTAATAACCAAACTAATAGATTAACAGAACATCAAATTTTAATACATGCACACGAGGAATTCACATTAGCATGAAAATTCCCAAAACAGTGAAGCCAAATTTAGTATGTATGCCATTTTTGACGAAGGGGAAAAGGTGGGGTAAAGGAGTGTTAGATTTCAGAAGTGAGAATGGGCTGGAACACACAGGGCAGGCAACTCAGAAACAATGGGAAACCAGGGTGTGTCTAGCTAACAGGCCCCAGTCTGAACTCCTCCTATTTACCATACTTAATTCAAATTAGGCTAAAGCAAACATACTAAGATTTTCTTTCTGAAGAGGTTTCTCTATCTGAATTTCTTGGGCAGGAAAAGGGGAAGGGTCAAGTTTCTCTTTGAGTCCTTTTTTTTGTTTTTTTTTTCCTTAAAAAACAGCTTAAAATCAATATCTCAAAAAAGGCAGCTTCAGAGGGGTACAAATCTGGTCCCTTTCAGAACTCGATTTCAAAGTGTATTTGAAATGTTCAGTATTTTAAATGGTGACAGCCACTCATCTGTTCTAGAATATATTAAAACACTTAGTTGTTAACATGTAGCATTTCTCATTAGTTCCTAATGTGTATGTGCCCAAGTTCTACCTTTGTTTTTCTGACAGATTATTCTGGAAAGCTGAAATGTAGCCTGGAAGGCATGCTGTGGTCAAGTCTTGGAGGGTGTGAGTTTTCTTTAGGCGAAGTTAAGGAAATATAATGCAAGTAGCATACCTACTATGTGCAAGGCACAATGGTAGACCAATTCACTGTGGAATAGTATCATATAGAGAATTGACTGGATCCTTACTCCTTCATCTAGTAGAAACGACTAATAAAAATCTAAGGAAGAATGAATCACTGCTATGTATTCTGCATATGGCAGTGTGTTTTGGGATGGAGAGAAGAATAAGCATACTCTCCATAAGGAAACTGGGTAACACTCCATGAAGAAGGGACTCGCTGGTAAGGAGCTGTAACTTATCAAATAGTGACCTATCATTGTCAGAAGCATCAAATGATGGACATGTTTGTGTAAGACAACCAATTCATCTGAAAGTAAACTTGTAGTTGCAAGTGATTGTTAGGGTGGTCGGTGACGTGGGCTGTGAAAGAATTCACAAAGAGAAGAAAGTGCAAAGAGTAAAGGTTTTATTTTTACTTTTCCAAGAGAGAGCAAGAGCTAGGTGTGCACCAACCTTGAGGGGTGGGGGCTTTGAGCTTTTATCAGGTAATGGGGTGGTGGTAGAGCAGGATGTTTCAGCTGGGTTGCTACTTGTTTTGATGATATCTTTGGGTGCAGGGTCCAGTCTGGTCATTGTGGTCTGGGGTCTGGTTGTTGTGGTCTGGTATGTCCTGTTTTGTAAGTTCCCCGGAGCTTGTGTGCCTTCAGGGTGCTTCCAGTAATTTTCTAGTCCTGAGGACAAAGGCTCATAAAACTATTAGGGTTGATCATACATTATGGGGTCCAGCTAGCTCTGACAAAGAGGGCCTGAAAAGGGGGCTTTTGTTCTATTATTTCCCTCTCTATTTTTTGAGATGGATTTATTCTTAATGACCTGAACCTGTTCTGGTTTTGAGGAATAGAGATGAAGTTCTCTTCTTCTGAACTACTTCCTGTGGATTATGGACATAGAGTTGTCCCTGCTCGTGGATCTGGGTATGAGTCATTAAAAGGGAGAGGGTGGAACTGGACAGCCCAAAAGGTGAGAGCTGTAGCCGGGAGTTGTTTGCAAAAGGAGTCTTCTAGAGCTTGGATGCTTTGTTGGATGAAAGATATAAGGTATCTTAGGAGACATGGTCCGAAAGTAACAAGAAAGAGAAAAGCAGTGATGGTACCTAGAGAAGGAGTCAGGCAGGAAAGCCAGGACCAGATATCAGCCTTAAAATCCTAAAAAGAAAAAGGCAGAGTAGTAGGTAAATTCTGTATGGCTGACACTGCATCAGTAGCTCTCGATTTCAAATCAAGGGATGAAAGAAAAAAAATGAAATATTAGCTTGGAAGCAAACTAGAAAAATCAGGATTTAATTCAGTTTTTGGGTGACAGTGAACATCGTGATTTCCATTGAAACACAATTTCTCTCCCTAAATCACCCTCATTTTATCAAAGAGACTGCATTAAGGCCAGTTTCAATTTGGCTTATCATTTTCATGAACACAACAAGAATAGTAATGGATCATATAGGCTCTTTCAGATCTGCTTTGCCGGAATTTTACTGAAAGACTGAGCTTTAGCCAGATTCTCAGGGCCAAGAAGCCAAGCCACAGTTGCCATCTGGCTTTGTCTGAAATTATTATAAGTTAGGGTAGATTTCTCAAGTTCTTGAGGTCCCCAAAATGTCTTGAGGTTCCTTCCTTGCCATCTTTCAGGACAGCAACCTCCATTCCTTACCTGGAAAGATTGCTATGAACCACATGACCAAGCAAGTTACCAGGCCATTTCTCCAAGGAGCTTTTATTGGCTTCGAAAATCAATCTTCATTCCTTAAGGCTTTCTGGTAACATCCAGAGTCCACACATGACTCTTTTGATCATGACATTCCAGACAAAGACTTGGTTAATAAAACTACTTTTGGAAACTGGCGCTATTATAAAGAGAACAGGTTCTTATTTGGTTTATGCAAACAAACATATTGCCATGAAAATAATACTCATTAAGAGTTGCCAAATTCTGGGTGGATTAGGTAGGAATAAAAATACAAATATTTCAATATTGCTTATGAGAGTATGCTTTAGAAATTTCTCTACAGGAAAAAAAGTTTCCTTGTATCTAGAAAACAAAAATATTTAAAATTAACACAATTTTGAAAAAAAATTTTGTTTGTCTTGATTATTTGCCTGCATTTCCATGAATCCAGTTTTCTTTAGGGTTCTATAAATCTTCATTTACTTCAAAAATATGACCTGCTTAGATACTTGTAATTTAAAGTCAGACTTCTTTTCATGAACCTTTCCAAAGATACATTTGCAAATAGAGTAAAATGCTGGGTGTTTATAAATGACAAAATTTAAAGTGACATGGTTATAGATTTGGTTATAATGCAATTGATAAAGAAATTTGCTTCTTTGTAAAGTATAATATTTCAAGATAACAATTTCATAATACTTATGAAATGACATAAAAGAACAATATAAAACCCACATTTTTAGATTCAACATACAATTTCAAAACATATAAAGATCTAACAGTATGCAAGGTTTTAAAATGTTGTACAGGACTTATGCATTGAGCACTGGAAACAATTCATAAATTCCCAAGGTGTGAGTTACAAACACCCAAAGAACCACTGCTGGATGTTCCCACAGGGAACCATCACTATTGGCTTATCCAGTATCAGTGATAGGACACCTGCTACTCCTGAGAGCCTCTTGTTTGAACTTGACTTTGCATTTTTGCAAGTTTCTTTCTAGTGCAGGTTGTAATTCTAGAGAATCCATTTTGATAAAACTATATGTATACAAATAAAACATTGTCATTATTATTCTGTTTGGCAAAGTTTCCCATGTAATTAAATAGGCCTAGTTAGTTCAAAGATGAAAATTCTTTTACAAAGAATAAATCTTTAAGGTATTCAAGGGGCTATTGGAACAACCCAAAGTCATTTCTTGGTTAAAAGGTATTTTAAAATTTAAACTTTGGGAAGGTCATCAAACAAGCTTAATTAAAAGATTGTAACATAAGCTTGGTATGAAACAAATGTATGTACATATTTTTGCCAATAACTTTAAAAAACATTAATCAAACTTAAAACTGGTTTTAATATCAAATATTTTGTTCAGAACATGAGATCCTACTTAATTTATATAAGTATTTAATATCTTTAGGCCAATGAAATACTACCCTTTAGTTATGCCATTCGGAGGCAGAAAACATACCACATGTAATGCATAGACAAACACATATCACATATAGGACACACATATGAAGACTGAACACATAAAGATGCATAATTTGAATTACTAATTTTTGCGGAGAAAGTGCAAGATTTTTCTCATTTGCATTTTGCACTTTTTAAGATGTCTGGGAAAGGAGGTGGAAGGTCCTAAATACCTAGTGAGAAGACCTGCTGAGACTCTCAATGAAAGCTTCAAGGACCGTGAGTGAAGGGTGGGAATAAAGAAAGTCTTGGCTTCAGTCCAAGGAGTCTAGCAGCACGGAAGAGCCTGGGTGGGGCTGCTTTGGCCCTCTGAAAGGTCAGAAACCTGGTGACAGAAGGTAAATGCTCCAGAGAGAGGACTGGGACTTACAGTAATGAAAACAGCTCCAGGTCCCACCATAGGCAAAGATGTCACCAAAGAGAAATTAGGTAGAAGAAGGGGTACTGAAGCCTGAGGTTTCTTTCTTCACAAATTTAAAACTTTTAACAAACTTTCACAAACCTTTTGGCAACTTTCACAAACTTCTTATCCATTCAGAAATAACTATCTTTAGAATAATTCACTTTCAATTCTTGTCCTTTAAAATTGCATCTTCATGCCTTAAGCCTTCTATTGCTAAAACCATACGATTTCTTTCTACTTAATTTAACTTTTAACTTTTAGAAACCTCAATTCCCAATAATAAAAGGTAAACAACTGGCATTCCCTAAATTGACTTTTATGAACACATTTCATGACCTTTAGAAACATAGGTTTCTCTACTGGTAAACACATTCTCACTTTCCAGAAATACACCTCTAACAGAGCACAAGACATTTATCTATAGCTCAAAATCCATTTTATAGCCTCTTTGTAATAAAAAGCTAAAAGTAGGTAGACTTAAATTGAATTTCTTTGCTCATATATAGCTAAGGTTTTTCCCCTTTTGACAGGGATCATCTTCCCAAAATTTGTCTGGAAAAAAAAACAAAACAAAACTGGCAAGTCGGACCTCAGTTTGGGAGAAGTCTGACATTAAAAAGGGAGCCTGGACCTGAATAATACCCTCCGACCCAGCAACCTCAAGGAGAGAGAGTTGAGTCGCAGGGTAAGGGGGTTCCTGAGAGGGACAGCTGGCCAGAACAGGAGTGGCCTGGAGAAACCCAATCTGAAGTGGGGGCAAGGGGAGAGAGGTCTGAGGAGGAGAAGTAGGAAGAAGAGATGGAAGGGGTGTTAGAGTCAGGCAAAGAGGCAGAAAAGCGGGTTGAGTTTAATATGCCACGTTTTTCTCTGCATTGAGAGGCAGATACAATTGTTACCAGCATTTAGCAACTCCCTGGTCGCCTGGGGGAGAATTCAAAGTGTTTTATAGTCTGGGAGCCGATGGACCCAGTACTGAGGTTTATGACAATGACAATGAGAGGCAGGAATAAGCTATCACTTTTGATAAGATGTTTTCATCCTGAGATTCAGAGAGACTTACTGATTGCTGGCTGTGAAGATGGGTGAACACGAGACTGTCCTCAGAGTCTGGAGACACGCAGAAGGATCAGAATCCTCTCTCCAAACCCCACAGAGTCATGGTTAGGGAGTTAGCCCTGGTCAAGCTTCTACTGCCCACTGCTCCCTTACTCACAAATCTCAGGAGCAGAGAAGAGGGAGAAATAGAGAATGTCACTGTATGGGCCACCAAATTATTAGGGTGGTCAGTGATGCAGGCTGTGAAAGAATTCAGAAAGAGCAGAAAGTGCAGAGGGTAAAGGTTTTATTTTTACTTTCCCAAGGGAGGAAAAGGGCTAGGAGTGGAGATGTGCACCAGCCCTGAGGGGTGGGGGCTTTGAGCTTTTATCAGGGGATGGGATAGTTGTAGAGCAGGATGTCTCAGTTGGGCTGCAGCTTGTTTTGATGATATCTTTGGGTGCAGGGTCCAGTCTTGTCATTGTGGTCTGGGGTCTGGTTGTTGTGGTCTGGTGTGCCTTGTTTTGTAAGTTCCTGGAGCCTCTGTGCATTCAGGGTGCTTCCAGTAATTTTCTAGTCCTGAGGACAAAGGCTCATAAAACTATTAGGGTTGATCATACATTATGGGGTCCAGCTAGCTCTGACAAAGAGGGCCTGAAAAGGGGGCTTTTGTTCTGTTAGTGATGGTTTAGAGGAAGAAAGTAACCAGTATTGACATCACCAGCTTTTTGAAATTTTGATTTCTAACTAAATTGGAATAGGTTTTGCTACTACTGAGCTTGTGGTAGAACTGTGTTTTCTCCCTGACCTCTCATAATTTTAGCTAAGGATTCCAAGTGACCCAGTTTTTGTGAAAACTCTTAAGAGTCACATTATCTCTAGTCCAGTCTAGAACAATATTGATTGTTTACTCTTAGGAGAACAGGAGAAAAAAAACAATGATATGATTTTAAAGTACACAATTTTCACAGCAAGAGGCATAGTCCCTCCTTTAGAAGAAAGTTCCTTGTTAACCAGGAGAGAACATTATATTTAATGGCTGTAATAAAGGTGAGCCTTGGCGTCCACTTGACCCAACTCTCTGCTGAATAACCTCCTTTGTGCTCTCCTGAGCAGAGTCATATTCTCAGGAAGAGAAAGTACTTGGGATGAAAGAGGGAGATAGTGTGTGCCATTTCTTTTCCAGTTAGCTAATGTCTGGAAAAGGACAAAGATTACTTTCCATACCAGATGTTCTGGCGACGTGAGCAGCTGCAGCGTGAGGTTAACCGCAAAAACACGGCAGCCGAACAAAGGCGCGATGATTCAGGACGGCAGATTGTGTGTGTGAAGAAAATCTGCTAGGATGATCATTTTTCTAAGCAGAACAGATTCTTCAGCAGAACCTTCAGTAAAAATGAACAGTCATTAATCTTAGATTTGGTATTTCCCTAAAGAATATTTTACTGAGATTCCCTCTTTGAAACAATATCATAAAGTCATGTAATCAGCTGAATTCTTAACAGTGGCGAACAGAGGATAGATCAAAAACACATTCTTATTCCCCAAAGTAGATCTTATGAGTCTATGAGGTTGCAAAATTGAGGGAAATGGCAACATATCATAATAATTAAAATCTATTTGTCAAAAACCTTGTGTGTGGCACTGAGCTAGGTAATATGCCGAGCAAGTTGGGGAAGATCTGTTCTCTGCCCTGTAGATGACTCATCCCCCAAACACCTGCGCAAGTAGACAGAGAGAGCTGATGCCTCCACATTGTAGGAGGAATGAATGCCACCTGAGCCAAGACCAGAGGTCTGTTCTGCTTTGCAGCGCGTATCTGTCTGTGCGTCAGGGCACTGATGCAGCAGCCCTGTGGGAGGCTGCGACTGACCTTCTACAGGCAGGACTCAGGGCTAGAGATTTACTGGCCCCCACTTACCTACTTTTTCTGCTTTCTGCTATTTTTTGTGTGACTTTAGACAAATTTCCTGAGTCTATTTTTATATTTTAAATGCATTTTCTCTCTAGGATTTAAAGTTTTGTTTTCAGGTTTCAAGGTTTTTAGTTCATTTTATATTAATTTTTATTTACCTCAAATCCACCTTTTTCTGGTTCAAGTACCTCTCCTGATGTTAAAAATAGGCTTGTGTTTCACATGTACGATTGAGTCCACTTACTGAAACCAGAATGCCTGTGTTGTGTTGTAGACTGACCAGTGATATCTCCACTAAGGTTTCATTTTTACAGCCTTGAAGAGTTTTATTTTTCTTTTGCACAGTAGACCTTTATATGCCTTTGATATAATAATGATAGTTTTATATGGTGTATGTTAATATAAATAAACCCACATTTATCCATTTATAGCCCACTAAGACTTTCCTAAGATACAGTGACTAGAACTATATTTATTATTCTAGTTCTAGGCATGTTATATTTTTAAAAGATAGAATGCCTAAATATAATGGATTTAAAATATTCTGTTTGCTGAGGCCCCGTATTTTTATCTGTAGCAGCCCATTCACTGATGCCTTCACCAACAGTTCTGTAATGTTTTTGGGTAAATTTCACACTATGTCAGAACCCATTCTTGTAAATATGTATTACATACTATATGTATATTTAAAAATTTCTGCAATGTCTTAATCAATGTCACCCCACTAAATTCAATAAAAATTTTAAAAAAGAAATTTTTTTCCTGCAAGTCTTTTCTTACCTTTGAAGCATATCTATTGCTTTTCTGCCTATCCACAAAGCTTTCAAAAATTACTTTGATCCTCACCACAGAGTTAAATATATTTTTAGGTACAAAATCTTAATGTCTCTGGGAAATATGGAGATTTATTTTTTAGTTCACTTATGAAAAGGCTAAAAAAGAACAGTACTAGCACTGAGCTCAGGGAATTGACCAGATTTTTTGCTTTCTTTACTATTTTGGCTTCCTTTATTACTTAGATTCATCTTATTAAAATAACATGGCACTATACCTTCAGAAGATTATTTTCTTCCCTTCTCTGAAACTGTTGGTTAGGCACATTTCCCCATAGAGAGAGTTCTGTGGCAGCTTTTCCTGGCCTTGCTCCCAGAAGTGATGTGCTCTGCGCTTCGTGTTGCTGTTGTGTATTTTGCTGTCTTCCTGGGATGGGTGTGAGATCCAGAGCTCTTTACATGAGAAACAGCCCCATCATTTGCATTGTGACACTTCTTTCACACACAGCCTCTTTATAATGAAGCTGTTCAAAAATTCTTGGGTGGATGTGGGTATACAGGTGCAATAGGGTTCCATGTAATCTGTCGACTTGGATCTAGGTAACCTTATTGCAAAAGTGGTGAGCATCTCTGGTGGTAGAACTGGAGGTGTCTGGTGATTGCTGACATTTGACTGTCCCATCCTTCCACAAATGCACCTGAGGATGAGAAACATGACACATTCCCAAATAGACTATCTCATTTTTAGCTCATTATGTTAAGTAAAATTCCTATTCTCTGTACCTTTCAAGAAATTTATCTGTATTTTCCTTCTGTGCTTAGTTTCACCTCCAAGGACAGAGATGTTACTAAACTCTAAATTGAAATGTGAAGGTAAAAAAGACTTGTATTTACTGCTGCATTTTATAATACAACTGTTCAGCATTTAGTATTCTTAAAGGCAATATCTTTAGTTTTTAGTGTTTTATTGTCTGTAAAATTCGTAAGTAGCATGAAGAAATGAAGGAAGACTTTCAAACCATCCTTTTGAATTTTGTACTTTCTAGCTGTGAAATTAGGTGCTTTACTTCATCTTTCATAAATTCAGCTACCTCATCAGGAAAATGGTCTACTAGTACTTTCCTTATTCATATAACACATACTCATACGCCTTTTTAATCATGTATTATATTATGTTCCATGAAACAACAAGTAATCTTTCTTTATGGACTCTCTGAGATCATTATGCACAAGGACCCAAAAGACCACCATTTTCCAACTACCAGAAAATAAGATATTCTTAGGGACACATTATCCACAGGGCTACTTGTACTGAGAATTATACCCTCATTGGTATATTTTTAAAGCATTTTAATCTTTAAACTCCATTGCATTTTTGGAAGTCCTATCTGAATACATGGAATCTCTGGATGTTTTTGTTGTTATCTGTTCTTTCTTACAAATGTAATAACCTTCATTGCAAAAATTTAAAAGTACAGAAATTCACCAAGTAAAATGGAAAACTAAAAAATATGTAATAAGAAGTTTTTGTTTTCCCATAACCTGTACATTCTTTTAGATCCTCTCAAAGAACCAAAGATAGATTGGCCTATTCTATTGCTAAAGAGGTGACTGGCCTATTCTATTCTAAGTACTTGTTGAATAAATGAATTAATTCTATACAAAGTAGAGTAGTCCCAGTAAGTCACTTGCCAACAAGAAGTGTGAATACACTATATCTATTCTCTTTAATTTCTACTTTTGGTATATTTTAAAATGTGTCTGGTCCCAACCAGTACTGACACATTATATCTTTACTAGAAACAACTATTAAAGAATTTATATTAGAAGATGAGCCATTATAATACTATTTGTAGTAATAAAAAACCAGTTCTTTCTGAAAACATTTATGTGTTAAAAATGTACAGGTTATGGGAATTGCCTAAGTGGATGTTGGTGGTCTTACCTAGTTCCTTGGTTTATAGCTGCAGTGGTTCTTACACCTAGAAGAGGTACCTATGCATATACTTGGCATTTAAGAAATCACAATGCTTGGGCTAAAGTAATCATTGCCTTTTCATTTAGAGAAAAAAATATGTAGATGAAAGAAAGCTACTTTAATGATACTGATAATTATTTTACAAAGCACTGAATGAGATTTCTAAGAGGAGATTAATAGTTTACCAATTGCAATGAAGAAGACAATAATCATGATTTATTTGAATGGGCTACAAAATTTAATAAGGCATCTACTTTCGTTGGGGATTTAAGAAAATTAATCATCTTGGAATGAGGTGACTACAGTGAGCTGTCCAGGGAGTTGGGTTAATTTTGAGTGGTGGGCATAAGAGTAGAAAACTACCTCACTGGGTTGGGCTAGATAATCAATAATAGCCTAGGCAAGAAGGAAGCAACATTGGTCACAAGAATGATAGAACTAATTTTGTCAGTATGGAGATAGGTTTGTAGGTAAACATAACCAGCTACCGAGCCTGGAGAGATTGGTGTGGTGGTACCTCAGAGAATACTAACTTGAACTTTTTCTGAAGGTGATGGGAAATTGTGGAAGTATCCTCAGCAGAGAAATAACAAGACCAAAATTGTGATCTAGAGAAGTGACATGGGCAGGTGCCTGGAGAATAGGTAGGAGAACTGAATGGTAACACTGAATGCAGGGAGAACAGTTCGGTGATGGCTGTGGTAATCTAGGTAACAAAATGGGAAGTGGAAGCACTCATTTCTAAATGGGAGTCACTGAACAGAATTATCACAATGTATTTACCTCCTCCTACTTTATTCTTTGCTGCTTTCAAGTTTTCATTATTATAACAAAGGTGGCACTGGGATACATGTAACTCTATACACTTTAAATTATTTTCTTAGAGCCCTGGCTCGTGTGGCTCAGTGGATTGAGAACTGGCCTGGGCACCAAAGGGTCATTGATTTGATTCCCAGGCTAAGGTACACGCCTAGGTTTCAGGCCAGGTCCCCAGTAGGAGGCACATAAGAGGCAACCACACATTGATGTTTCCCTCTCTTTCTCCCACTCTTCTTCCCCTCTGTCTACAAATAAATAAATACTTAAAAAAAATGATTTTCTTAGACCAGGTCGACAGAGATAGAAATAGTGGTTAATAGGTATGAATATTTTTAGATACGTTGGTTCAAGGGTATGATGTGCTCTTTGAAGTATCTTTTCTGTAAATATTTTAAATACATTTCCTTCCTTTTTCTTTGAAGAATATATTTTAAGAAAACTGAAGACATTCTTTTCAATTTGACATATTCTTTTAAATTTGATAATCATTAATTCTTTCCCCCCCATTATTTCTAACAGAGGTTAAAACTTGTGAGACTTTCTTGGCTTGCTTTCTGTTTTGAGCACCTTTATCATCGGCAATATCAGAATGTATGGGTGATTATACCTCAGACCACAACCAGTATACAGGGGTCAAAAGAAAGGTTTTAAAGTTTTGACATTAAAAAGGTCATTTGACATTAATAAGAGAAAATTAAAAGTAAATGAATAAAAACCATTGATATTTAGAATGTAAATAACACTGGTTACTTTATTGGGAGGAAACTTATTAGGTCAAATTAGGGTCTATATTTAATGCTTGGCAGAATCCCTTTAGGTTAAACCTCTTTTAATCAATTAATTTGATCAAGCCACTGAGTTGAAATACAAAATGACAACATTATATTAATCCATATAAACAACTTTCAGAAGAAATACTGTGATGAGAAAAACATGAATTATGAAAATATCTTGTAATAGAAAACATTCTGTAAAGCCATTCCTATGTATAAGACAGAGGAGCCATCTTGATGGAATGATAGCAGAAACATTTCTCAAGTGGGAAAATGCTTTTAGGTGGAAATGTCAAAAGAAATCAGAATCAACCTGTTGGAGAATTTTGAGACTGTCTACATTAAGCATGAGTTAGATTTGCATACTTGTCTATGCCATCAGAAACTGCATATCTGTCCCCGTGCTCATGGCTTCTCCAGTCTTATAATGCTTCCCTCTCTACCCTCAGTTCAGGGTCTCCTTTTCTTCTTTAAGCTTGGCCTAGTTTCCTTGGCTATATGAAGACTCTATTTATAAAATATCCTGCCAGTTTAATAATAGCAGCATTAAAGTCCAAGCCTCAGAATGTTGCACACACTGTTCCCTCTGAGAAGCCTCAGACTACTTAACACACCCTCATCTGTCCGAGAGATTCCTTTAGTTTATTGAGTTCAGAATCTAGAGCTGCTTAGATAACAGATTAGAACCTGACCCAATGGCAGGTTCTAATAAATTCTAAAATTTTTCCCATAAACTAGGGGCTAATGAAGTAACCTAAAATGAAGTATCTTCCCAAAGAGATCCCCAGTAATGCATGGTGCCTGTGTAAAATCACAACTAACATCTATTTAGTACTCACTATGCATCGGGCACTGCTTGTTCAACCTAAAGTTGCAAACAGATTTGTCAGCTGCAACTGTATTGCTGACTGCTTACATAACATTTCCAAACTGGTAGATAAACAGCTGCAACGAGTCAACACCCCAAACTTCCCTAGTTGTCCTATTGTTCCCCTAGGGCCCTTGGATCTCTCCACAATCTATGAACTAAAGAGTTAACGCTTGGCCCTCAGGAGCTCTCTAGCATTCTTCCCTAGTCTTCTAGAGCCAATTGCTGGGGTTCAAACCCTAGCTCTACTACTTACAAGATGTGTGATTTGGGGCTAGTTAGTCTTTCTTTTACTAAGTTTCCCTCATCTCTAAAATTGAGATGATGAAGTTATCTATCTCAAGAGATTGTTCTGAGACTAAATGAATTAATATACACAGAACATTTAGAAGAGACTTGACACATAGTAGGTATAATGAAAAGTGTTCATTATTTTTCACAGCTGTGCTAATGGTGAAATATTTTGACAATCAACTCTCAGTGCCACACTAGATACCACTGATGGCAAAAAACACAGGGTCACTGCAGCTATCACTGTGCCCAGGGCCCTCTAGAATTGTTGCGTATTCTGAGAGCATTTCAGTCTTCAAGATCTTCTGTGTGGTAGTTGAGAAACTTTCTTTTCTTCTTTAATCCCTACTTTATAATTTAAATTAATCGCCAACATTTAAAAATCATGAAATTTCCCATAAGAACCCAGATATCTGGCATTCCTTGGAGATTTGGAAAACAGGCGTCACCGGGGCCACATTTTTTCATGGCAACAACTGGCTAGAGCCCCACATTCGCTGCTTTCTGGGAAGGGGTGTCAGCTCTGGTGTTCACCATTTAGCCCATGGTGGCTCTTTATTATCGGCCCGGATTTGAGTTTGCTATCCACGAGCTCCCCGAATCACTTTCTTTACAACATGGAAAACTTTAACTTCCATAATACTACTTCCATAATAATACTTTGTTTCCTATTTTTGGTTGTAAGATTATTTAAAAAGAGACTGTGTTCTATTTATTTTTATGTTTTTAACTTTGCTTTATCCATAGTAGGGTAGCCATAGTCCTCACTGTTTGAACTGATGAAGTTTAAGCTGGTGGTAAGTTAAGGTGGTTTTAATCCTTACACAGAAAAGAATTATAAAAATATATAGTTGTAAAAGGTTATATTGAAGAAGTTGTGTGAACGAGTTTCTGAGCCACACAGATAACAGTATATGGTAGAACTGGAATTCCATCCAGTTCAATTGTCATGCTGTGGTGATGTGGGAAGCCACTTAAATAATTCCCATTCTTCTTTGGCAGTCATATGAACTTGAACAGGTGACTTAACCCCTGTGGAGTGTTGTTCTGCCTTGGCAAAAAAGTAGGTAATAATGAATGTCTACTGGATGTTTTATAAGTGTTAAGTGAGACATAATATTGATTAGTTATGAAATACTTATAAAATGTTGATATACTTGCAGAGTATGATTGTATTTGTTGTAGCATTTCTAGATGAAAACACCAACATTACAGAAGAACTTTCCACTTAGTGGAAAAGTCAGAATTAGAACCCAAATCACACAAATCCTGGTTACTAAATTTTTTTTAATTTTTAAAAGTGATTTTATTTTTTTGCATTTTTAAATTATATTTTGTCAATTAGGCTATTACAGTTGTCCCGGTTTTTCTCCCTTTGTCCCCCTACCACCCAACATGAATGTGTTACTTTGCAAACTTATGGTGCTGAGGTAAATGGTAGTGACTTGTCATTTAGGAAGAATAAGTAAAAATGCCATCAAAAACTTGTATTGAAAGGCTTCCTATTGGGAGATTTTTACTGAAGAAATGCTAGTTTGTTTATTTTAATTTTTAAAAATTCTATTTTATTGCCCTGGCTGGTATAGCTCAGTGGATTGAGCGCGGGCTGCGAATTAGGCATTGCAGGTTCGATTCCCAGTCAGGGCACATGCCTAGGTTGCAGGCCATGTCTCCCAGTAACCGCACATTGATGTTTCTTTCTCTTTCTCTCTCTCCCCCTCCCTTCCCTCTCTAAAAATAAATAAATAAAATCTTTAAAAATATATATTTTATTGATTGTGCTGTTACGGTTTTCCCAATTTTTCCCCTTTGCCCACCTCCACCCAGCATCCCCACTCCCTCAGGCAATCTCCACCCCATTGTTCATGTCCATGGTTCTTGTGTATAACCTCTTTGGCTATTTCATTTCCTATACTGTATTTTACATCCCCATGGCTATTCTGTAACTACCTATTTGTACTCCTTAATCCTCTCACCTCTTCATCCATCCTCCCCCCACCCACCCCTCTCCTGTCTGGCAACCATCAGATAATTCTCTGTATCCATAATTCTGTCTCTGTTCTTGTGTCCTTAGTTTTTTTTTTAGATTCAATTATTGATAGACATGCTTTTATTGTCTTTTTACTGATTATAGTTTTGTTCTTCTTTTTCTTAAACAAGTCCCCTTAACATATCGTATAATAATGGTTTGGTGATGATAAACTCCCTTAGTTTTTTCTTGTCTGAGAAGCTCTTTATTGGCTCTTTGATTCTAAATGATATCTTTGCTGAGTAGAGTAATCTTGGCTGTAGGTGCCTGCTTTTCATGACTTTGAATATTTCTTGTCAATCCCTTCTAACTTGCAAAGTTTCTTTTGATAAATCAGCAGATAGTCTTATAGGAACTCCCCTGTAGGTGACTAACTTTTCTCTTGTTGCTGTTAAAACTCTCTCTTTATATTTAACCTTTGGCATTTTGATTATGATGTGTCTTGGAGGGGGCCTCTTTGCATTCATCTTGTTGGGGACTCTTTGCTTTGTGGACTTGCATGTCTATTTCCTTCACCAAATTAGTGAAATTTTCGTCCATTATTTTTTCAAATAGGGTTCCAACTTCTTGTTCTTTCTCTTCTCCTTCTGGCACCCATGTGATCCAAATGTTGGAATGCATGAATTTGTCTCAGAGGCTGCTTACACTATCCTCATTTTCTTGTATCCTTTTTTCTCCTAGTTGTTCTAATTGGTTGCTTTTTGCTTCCTTGTGTTCCAAATGGTTGATTTGCTTCTTGGCTTCATGCAGCCTACAGTTGTTTACATGTAAATTTTCTTTATTCCAATTAGTATATCCTTTGTTTCTAACAAGATCTTTTTTATGCAGCTGATGTCCTCACTAAGTTCCTTGAGCATCCATATAACCATTGTTTTAAGCTCTGCAACTGGTAGATTGCTCATCTCCATTTGTTTAGTTCCTTTTCTGAAGTTTTGATCTGTTCTTTCCTTTGGGCCATGATTATTTGCTCCTTTTGGTAGCCTCCCTGTGTTTGTTTCTATATATTAGGTAGAGCTGCTTGATTCCATGTCTTGGTAGCATGGCCTAATGTAGTAGGTGTGTTGTAGGGTCCAGAGACACAGCCTCCCGTATCACCTAACCTTAGCATTCGAAGTTCATCCTTTGTGTGGGCTGAGAATAGCCTGCTCTTGTAGTTGAGCCTTGATTGGTGTTGGCAGGTCAATGGGAGGGATTTACCCAGGCCAGTCAGCTGCAAGGACTGGCTGTTACCACTGAACACCAATCTCCTCCCCATGTGGATGATCAGCTGTGCAGGGGAAGGGTGGTATTGCTTTGACATAGTCTGTAGCTGTCTACCGGGTCCACAGGCACTGGAGTTTCCCAGGTGGTATAGGCCAAGTCAGCCTCACCTATGTTCTTCCCAGGGCCACCCTGCATGAGCTATAAAGCAACTTGAGATGGCTGCTGCTTATGCTGGGCTTGGAGATTCCCAGGTGAAGTCAAGCTGTGACTCTGTGCTGGCTGCTTCTAGTGTCCATCCTGGGGCCACTTAGTAAGAAGTATGGGGGCTGGGAACTCACTGAGGCTACCTGTTGCTTATTTGATAAGATTTAGAAAGTTACGAAGCTTGAGCTAAGACCTGCCATTCCGACGAAAAAGTCATGGTTAACAGTTTGGGTGAGCCCTTAAGTTGGGTAGGACAGAGTCTCAGGGGATCTCCAGCGCAGGGCAAACAATGTTAGCCAGGTGGATGGAATCTCAGATATGGCAGCCCCCTGCCAACTCTGTGGCTCTGTGGGGGTAGGGCTCAGAAAGGGGACAATAGCCTCTCTCTGCTTTTCTGTTTGGGAGAAAGCTATCTCCCAGCTTGGTGTCAGACACTTCACTTCCTTACTGTAGGCCACTGGTACATTTCAAGCTGCTACCTCAGGGCTGGAGCTCAGAGGGAGTGAGTCTGAGTAAGTTTGTGTGTGGGTTCTTAAAGGGGAACTGCTTTGGGCTCAGTGGTTTCTATTATTGATTCAATTCCTGCTGATTTTTGCAGCTAGAAGTTATGGAGACTTATCTTCCTAGCACTGGAACCCTGGGCTGTAGGGCCTGGTGTGTGACTGGGACTTCTTGCTCCCAAAATATTCCTCTCAAATTTTTATCCACTATATGTGGATGTGGGACAAGCCCATTCTGCATCTTTGTCTCTGCTACCAGTCTGGATGGATGTGGTTTCTCTAATTCCTTAGTTGTCAGACTTACATTCAGCTCAATTTATGACAGTTCTGAGTGAATGGTTGTTTTATATTTTAGTTGTAATTTTGATGTGGTTGTGCAAGGAAGTGAGCCATGTTTACCTATGCGGTCATCTTCTAATAATTTTTTTACTGAAATATCATTCACATCATAACTAAACATAATTAAAAGACAAAGGAGAATAAAAATACTCCACTGGAGACAGGACAAACCAAAAATCTTCTAAATTTGTTTCAGCTATTATAGATATGTCTATACTTTGGTCATCCTAGTATACAAGAGAAAGTCAAAGGACTGAACTAAATATATTCTTTATGTAAAAATATTTTTTCTTGAACATCTGTTATGGAGTCAGAAGTACATACTATGACTTAGTTCTGAGATTTTATTGGTGAAATTCTCAGATTAGTAACTAGGTGAATTGTCTTTGTTATTTTCTTAAGAAACTTTTCCTTTTGGTCTTGAATATATGGAGACCAATAAATGTTACTAAAATGAACGTTCTCTGGGCTTCAGTCTCTGGCATTTTGGAAGGAGAATGGCATTTGGAAATCAGAAGACCTGTTTGTAACCTGCATCTTCCATTCACTCATGTGACCTTGAGCAAGTTATTCTGGATTTCACTTTTACCATTTACAAAGTGGAGATTCAACTACTCTGAGGGTTATGCTGAGGAAATGTGCCGGACTAAGTGCTCAATTTTAGCACATTATTATATCACTTGATGTCAGAGTTTAAAGCTGTAAGAAATCTCAAAGTTTATCTCATTTGATTTCTTCAGTCTGTATATAAGGGAACCCCCAAAAGGTCAAACTAGTACAAATGTTAGTCTGCTCAGTTTTCTTTGATATTTATATACCTGAACAAATATTTTATTTTCTAAATGAGACTTCTTAAAAATAAAGACACATATTTATAAAAATAGTTACCAAAAATACAATTATACATTGATACCTATATGACCCTAGTAACCAATGTCACCCCAATAAATTAAACATAAAAAGAAAAACTGCAATTGTAAAATGTACATTTCTGGTAGTGCAATTTTAGAAATGATAAATATGTAAATAAGTTAGTATATTACTATCAGAATCCTATAAGAAGTATATTGGGAAAATTTACACAAATATTTAAATAAAATTGTATACTACTAGAAAAAAATTATCTTACAATTAGTATCATAGTCCAAGTATAATATTATCTGGAGTGAAAAAACCCACAATACTCTAAGTAGTAAAACTTTAAAATAACAAAAAAGTTTTATCTTGTGAAATATAGCTTTGTTAACATAGAATCAAAAATAATATATCACAATTACATATAAACAAGACAAAGAAAAAAATTTTTCTCTATTAACCTTCAGAGGCAGAATTGGTTTTCTTGAAAAATAGGTACAACTATGCCCCAGCACCCGCTCTGTCGGTGTGTTTATATAACTTGCCCCCAGATATGGAACTTCTGAGAAACTGCTCTTCAAAAAGATAATAGCTCAAAACATTTTAGAGTGTAGTTTTTGACCCTGACCATGCCACTTTCATTTCCCCTCAAAATACCAGTGTTGTCTTTAAAAAAATGTAATTTTTGTTTTAGCATTGACTTTTGTGTTCTGGGGCTCAGAAGTGATTCTGTCCACTACTGGCGCAGAGAGACACAGGAACTCCTTACCCCTGGCCCCTGCCTCTGCCCAGTTTCTTGCTGGAAATAGCCCTTGACAGGCCTATCAAGGGATTCTGTCGAAGATGAGAGTGTAGGAAGTTTGGTTATTTAGTTTAAAATTGTTTTTCTTTATGTATCTTAAGCTATAAAAGTTTGTGTATGACATTCGATTTACACATATAAAATACAGTCACAAAACAGCATTTTGTCAAGTGTTTTTTGAGTAAATATTGATGCAATAAGGATGAGGTAAGAAAAAAGAGAATCAAATTCTCAAGTTCTTATGCCTCTGGTCAAAGACATTAGAGATGCTAAAAAAGAAATCATAAGAAGAAAACTTTTTAGCTGAAATGCATTCATTAAAATTATTTGGGAATAAATAATACTAAACACCCCAGAGTATAAAATAAGGATAGAAATCTTGACTAGTTGGACAAGAGCTTAATTTATTTCATGAGATTTTCTGTACCACATCCAAAAGGCAATAAAGAAAATCCAGCCTGTCAGCAGAATGTTGGGCTTTGTAATTTTGAATTATTCAAGTGAAGGTGGAAATGACAAAATTTACCTTGTCATAAAAGTTTCCTATATTCACTTTAAAATTTAGCTGTCCAATCATCATACCTTCTTGACAACCAAATTTAGTTGTGTGCCTGATCTGTTATTGGACCTTTTGTTGATTAATTATTATAGGATGTGAGAGATGAAGGCAATGAGATGGAAGGCAGCAGGATGACTAAATTAAGGGGGACAAGAAAGAAAGTCACTAAATCACAGATTTCTTCAACTGAAATAGGAGAAATGGATATACCCAACTCAAAAGGTACCTTGTATATGTGCTTGGCTAGCTTTGTTGGTAGAGTGTGAGACTCTTACTCTCAGGAGGTATCTTGCTACTATCATCCCTCAAAAATATGTGGTCAATGACAATTTTTTATTATTTGGTCTATCTTTTCATAATAAATTTGCTTTTCTTTGGTGGAAGGAAATGGAAGAAATAAAATTTATTTCTACATGGGCAACATAAAAGATGGCAAGTATGGGCTAGGAATGTAAGTATATGAAAACAACCAAAATATTCAGAATTTATAGGGTGGCAGAGTGAGAAGATATAGTGGGAAAAAATAGAATGTAACAGAAGGAACAATTAAGTAAGCAAAGAAGCACATGTCTGTTCTGAGCCCAAAGGTTATTACTGAAGATTTGGGAGGTCATGATAAAGGTGTGGAGCATTTTTTCGTACAATGTGTTGGAATTCCAATTAGACTCTAATGGATCAAAAGTAGTGCTGAAACTAGGAGTTAATTTGGACACAGACTCAATCTAGGAATATTGGTGTTTTCCAAGACAGGTCAGTAGGAATGGCTAGTACATGGCAACAATAAAAAGCAGTCAGACTTTTTTAGATTTTTAAAATTGTTTCTAAATTCTCTACAGGCAATGCACCCCTTATGGCTTACAGCTAGGGTGTACTATGCCCACTGCCCTTTATTTTGTATACCACCATCTAGGAATAAATTGTTTCCTCAGGCATTTCTCTCCATATCATATTGAAAGACAGTTGGAAACAAGGCATCTTGCCTTAACATTTTTCTTTATTATTACAGAAAGGATCAAAAAACAAATGGTGTGTCACAAAGTGGGGGATATGAGCAAACCAGTTGTGGGACATGGCTCTGCTGAATCTCATCTGCCACAAGATGACAAGGACTTCCAGGATCACATAACAGTGATAAAACCCTTGCCCCTCGAAACATCAGCCAGCAATCCTGGTGGTGAATTCAACCCAGACTCCAGCTATACTGGTAAGGACTCTGGGACAAACAGGCATGTGGTTTCAGCCACTAATCCCAAATTTGTGTTTGAAATAGAGATGATGTGATTTGGGCCAAGGAATGCTAGTTTGGTAGTCGGAATACTTAGAAGAATTTGTATAGCTATCATCTGTAAAGTGCTTTACAGCTTTCTTCACCCACTAGGCTGCTTATCTGGAAAATGGAGGGGTTGTAATGGATGATCTCTCAAGTCTTTTCTAAAAGTGACTGTATGTTATTCTAAATTTCTGGCTTGTTAATCGTGTTATGGCTATTTTGGATTATGAGTACATTGGTTAAAAACCTCTGAGATCCAAATGAGAGAAGCTAGTTAAAAAGAGGTATTTTTTTTTATCCTTGAGGAAATCCACAATGAAAGGGTTGAACGAACAAGGTTTGGAAAGTCAGAAATAGAGCAGGGTGTGAAGTTAGAGAGACAGTACCCACCAGGCAATGCTTACTTCTGACACTAATTGCATATTTGGGAGTTTCCCAAGGTTAATTTTAGTTTTCGTAATGTGCTATAGAACTCACAGAACTCACTGAAAGTGATTATACTCAAGGTTATAGTTCATTATTATGAAAGAATACAGATTAAAATCAGACAAGGGAAGTGACTTGTTGCGGGGGAGTCCAGGAAAGTTCTAACCATGGAACTTCCATCGGCTTTCTCCCTGTGGGGTCATGAATGACACTATTCTCTCAGCAGCAATGTGTGACAATATGCACAGAGTGTTGTAAGCAGAGAAGCTTGCCTGAGTCTTAGTGTCTAGAGTTTCTATTGGGTTTCCACAGTCAAATGGCCACGTGACTGATCTGTCTCTAGCCCTCCTGGGAGTCAAGCTGATACTGCATGACTCAACAATAAATGACATTGCTAGACTTTCTAGAGGGGCCAGAAGCCATAGGTAAACAAAGATACTCTTGTCAGGAAGGAAATTCCAAGATCTTAGAGATGACCTCTTAGGTGCCAAGGGTAAAGACCAGTGCTCTCCTTGGGCACAGTGAAATTTTTTACTACACACAAGGGCTGAGGAGGAAGTAGAGCCTGGGAGTGAACACTATCAGAACTCCATATACTTGTGGGTTAGTTTTCTATTGATCCTATAACAAATTACCACCAACTTAGCATCTTGAAAGAACAAAATTCATTATCTCAGACTTATGGATATCAGAAGTCTGGGTTGGCTCAGCTGCTTTCTTTTTATCAGGTTTTGCAAGGTCAAAATCAGAGTGTTGGAGCTCTGGGTTCTTAGCCAGAGACTCTAGGGAACTTTCCACTTTCAGTTCCTTCAGATTGTTGGGAGAATTCAATTCCTTACTGTTGTAGAACTGAAGTTCTTATTTCCTGGCTGGTTATCAACTGGGCGGCCCTTAGCTCCTAGAATTCTCTCTCTGTTTCTATATGTCAGGGCCAGCAATGCTTCAAATCCTTCTCCTGTTTGGAATCTCTCCCAATTCCCCTTCTTCCACAGATTTTTCCTGCCTACAACTGGAGGCAGTTCTTTGCCTTCAAGGGTCCACCTGGGTAATCCTATTTAAAGATTTTATATAACTATAACAACATTGGAAAAGTGCCTTTTGCCTGCAGTTAGACATAATCTACAGGTTCAAGGGCTTAGGGTGTGAAAATCTTTGGGAGTCTATTCTGCTTATCACACCATCTCTCATCTCTGCATGTCTCTGTTCTTTTGTTTTCATGAATTTCTCCATGAAGAGAATGAGCACTGACAGCCTCTAAGCATCAGGAATTATCAACACAAATGCCATAGGGGCCAGGCAAATGACACAAGCGAGTGAGGTGGGCTGGTATAGAAAAGTAAAGAGTGGTGCTGGCTGTGAGAAAGTAGAGCAGAGGTTGACAAATTATGGCTTGGGACCAAATTTGGCAGAGGGCCCAAATTCAGCTTGTGGACTGGTTTTTGTAAAGAATATTTATGTATTGTCTGTGGCTGCTTTTGTGCTATAGCAGCATAGTTGAGTAGTTGCAACAGATAGTACGCAGCTTGAAAAGCTGCAAATATTTGCTATCTGGCACTGTACAGAAAATGTTTGCCAACCCATGAATTAGGAGATGCATACTCCATTCCAGAGCTCTAATCAATGGTTGCTATGAAGAAATGTTCTTCTAGTGTTCCACATCTAGTTATTTCCAGGGAAGCTTGAGCTCAAGATTTATATATGAAATTTTCTGATATTTAAAGGTCAACTAATTCAAAAAAGTTTTCAAACATTGGGAAGACTAATAAAAAAACATCTGCCGGCCATATTGGCTTTTTCACAAACAGTTTGTAACCTTTAGCCAAAAAAGAGAGATGGAATTTACCATATCTTAGTCTTAAGTAAAAAAATCTGAGGGAAGAACTTGTGTCATGAATTGTCTTTGCACAAGTCAACTAGGAGCTTGGGTACCATTATTGACTCAACTTCATTTGGAAGCTCCCTCTCTGGCCCAGGACTAGACTAAGTGTTTTTAAGCACCAAAATGTTTATAAGACCAATTAAACCACCTTCATGTGTATTTTAAATAATACGTAATTTAAAAATAAGTATAAAAATCAACCCCCAAAATAAGTGCAAAAAATTTCAACATGGTATTTTCATCTCTGTGATAGGTATTCTGAATTAAAAATAATTCTATACACTTTTTTTTTTCAAAGAAAAGCTCCCCCCTCCTCACCTACATTGCCACATTTTATTGTTTCTGTCCTTGCTTTGTAGCAGGTTATTTGGCCACCTGGGCTCTCTAACACTGCTGGGCTAACGCGATACAATGGAGCGTGGGGTGCGTGTGCACTAGCAGTGTGGCCCTCAGAGTGGCTGTGTGGACAAGGGGAGCAGGCTACAGAGAAGGGGCGTGGCCAGTTATCCCCAGCATTCCATAAACTGCGTGATTACAGAGTGTACTCTCAAATGCACTTTTCCTGTTTGAATTGTTACTTCTGAAAGCATAAATGCCTGACTAATCTGCCTTTTTTAAGTGACCATGGCTTGCTCTCAACAGCTGAAGTAAGTCCTCATTGTCACTGAACACAGGCAGCATTTCTCCAAGGCCAAATAGTTGCTATAGAGCTTGGAGGATTTTTGTTCTTTTTGTATGTATTTTCTGATTTTTTCCCCCTAAACACTCATGGCAGTAAAATTTCCTCTATAAAAGCACATTGATTTAATTTATTAGTCCTCTGGGGGATAAAAAAGGAGAGCACTTCCCAGGAACCACACTGTAAGAAAAACAAATGAGACCCTGAACTGGCAATTATCTGTCTGCTATTCATCATGGGCATCCAGGGAGGGTTGACCAAAAGGTTTAATTGTAACTAACAAGTATAATTTATTTGAAGAAAAGAAATTCAGACAATGATGCAGCAAGATTAGTTACTGCCTTGAAAGTGAAATTAGATTGGAATAGCATTCTCATATTTGGTAAAAAAAAAATTGAACTTTTAACAGAAAAATCGATATTTAGGGTACATACCTAAATATTTGTTGTAAATTTTGCTTGTTAATGAGACAATATTGAATCACACAGTATGCATTAATTAATTAAATCACACATCCACTTATTAGAGCCATTGAGTGCCTATGATATGCAGGTACTAGGTATACAGCAGCAAATATAGCTCAGCCCCTGCTCTCTTGGAGCTGACATGCCAGTGAGGAAAGACAGACAATAACATTTATTTATGCAATGTGGCAGGTGATGGTGAGGACTCTGAAAGACATTATAACAAGATGATATGTTTTTATGGACTAAATTGTGTCTCTCCCAAATTCATATGTTGAAATCCAAATTCCTAGTACCTCATAATGTTGACTGTATTTGGAGGTAGAATTTGAAAAGAGCTAAATAATGTTGAATGAGTTGTGTAAGGTGGCTCCTAAGTCCAGTGTGACTGGTGTCCAGTGTGACTGGTGTCCATGTAAGAAGAGATTAGGACACACACACACACATAGAGTGAAGACCATGTAAAGAAGACAGTCATCTAAGCCACGGAGAGAGTCCCTCAGAAGAAACCAACCCTCTTGGCACCTTGATCTTGGACCTCTACCCAATAAAACTATAAGAAAATAAATTTTTGTTAAAGCTCCCTAGTCTATGGTTTTTGTTACGGCAGCCCTAGCAAACTAATACATATACTCACTGTGTATCCACAGTGCAACTTGGTGATCTTAAACTAAATCTGTGGTTGGATCTGTCCACAGTGCAATCAAATCTCATAGAACTAATATTCCAGGTGATTGTGTTTTATTCATTTTTTTCAGCACTTTTACCATGGTCAATTATCTCAGCTTTGGAGTCATTCAATGGCATGTTTATTGTCTATAGTTCCCTCATTCAATAATGTAAAACTTCATGAGGACAGGAATTTTTCTGTTGCTTCCTAGACTGTGTTCAGTGCAAATAGTAGTGGCAACTAAAACAAAAAACTATCTTGAGTGAATCAATATTTTTCTTATTTTAAAATAATACTATTTGTTGTAGGAACCTTAGAAGATACAGATAAAGCAAAGAACTAATAGAATTACTTGTGATCATATAAGTGGTGAACCAATAAACTGAACTTACTCCTTTATTAGAAAATGCATTCTTATTTTTTTTATGTTGGTAAAACATTTGTAGCTTATATATAATGGCTCATGATGTTTAGAATACTGATTACCTCACATGTTTCATATTTTAAAATACCTATAAATTTTATTTTCTTTAAAAGGAATTACTTAACTTAGGCAGTATACCCAGTACTTCAGAATAGGTTGGAAACACAGCAGCTGCTAATTTAGCATAAAATACTGTAATTACTATAGCTTAATTGTTTGTGTTAAATGGAAGGTAGTTATAAATCCTCAGGAGTCTCAGACTAGCCAAATGTATCAGTGACAGGACATTATCTCTAATATATTTGCATAGGTGGAACCAGTAATTTGTTTCCCTCATGCTTTATCTACTTAAAATCTACTTAATCTATGTTTTTAAACTGCCAATCTCTATGCTTATTTTTAAAGGGTAATTATATGTCAAAAATGATACTCAGTTGTCACTTTAAAATTATAGCTGCTCGATGTGAGTGATGTGACAGATTGATGGGTATTCAACTCAGTTATGATCATAGCATTATTAGAAGTAGGGTAATTGTGCTCACTTTATGCATTTAAGAAGCACTTATATGGTGTTTACTGTCTGCCAGGAACTATAAAATAACTTGTTTAATTGTCATAACAAGCCTATGATATAGGCTTTAATCATCATAACAAGCCAATAGGTATATTGTATCAATGAGAAAGCCAAGGTGCACAGAGCATAAGAATTTCACTGGGGCAAAGGCAGGATTTAGATAGGGGCAGATGGGCTCCAGTGTTTGTGCTGAATCTCTACAGTCTGCTGCCTCTCCTAAAGGTTCAGACAGTAGCTAACATTTATAATGGGTGTTATGTGCCTGACCCCTCTATATCTTTAGACATAGTCAGTCATTTTACGGTGATGAGCCACCCACTAAAATAAAAAGTTCAAATCTTAGTTTAAATGTTGGTAATGAAGTGAGAGTGTGATTTGGGGAACCTCATCGTATTTCTCTGGGACTCCAGCTGATGCATTGATTGGATTAGCTGATTTATCTTCAAAGTCTCTTCTAATTCTAAAGTTTTAGAATTTGAAGACTATCTTAAAAGTCTTGAAAAAACATTTTTTGTTTCTAATTTTAGAGTGATTATTGATATATGGGGACTTCCTTTTATTTTTTGTTTTCTGGTTGCTCTATGTTTCTAATTTTAAAATTGAGTATGTGGTCAAGATTCTTCATCTCCTACACTCTTATTCTTGAAAAATACTTTTGTTTGCTTATTTATATAAGTTTTAAATTTGACAGAAAAATGTAGATGCCTTAGAGTCAGATATATATATAGATGTGTGTGTGTGTGTGTGTGTGTGTGTGTGTATGACACAATTATAGATGTAAAAGTCCTTTGGCAAACAGAACAAAACAAAAAAAATACAGGAACTTTTAATTTAGGTATTACCAGTTCAAGAAACTCAAAGTGTTTTATGGTAGTCATCTATATACAGATTTATATGGTGCCAAAGCTGTCCAATTATGCAAATATATTCTAATTTCCATAAGCAAAGGCATTTTCACTAAGTATTTACATATGATGTTGATACACACTTATGTAAATAATGTTAACTTTCACCTAGTCCCAAGTGATAAACAATCTCTTAGGCTGTTTAGGGACAATGTTCTTGGGAATACGCAAAGACAGAGTAAGAAAGGTAAGATCTCTAACTCTTAACCAATGACATGAATATATGATGCTTTTGTTAATAATCATAATAAATAATTCACTGCTCTCCAGCCTCTTTTTGCTTTTCATTATGATCTAAGTTTTAGAGCCATTCTCTGTTTTGCAGATAACAGCAGGGACAGCAAACAAGTGCCAACAGTACTTCAACCCTCCTCTAGAATGAAGCACATTAAACAAGAGATGGCCAAAAATCACCTTCAGTTTGTGCGATTTGAAGCAACAGATCTCCACGGGGTGTCCAGGTCTAAGAGTATCCATGCACACTTCTTCCAAGTGAGTTTTACAAGTAGAATTATAACTGAATGTACTTTCATGACCATTAGCAAGCAAATGGTCCTTATTATTCTTTCTCATTGTATCTTAATCTATACAGTAAGTTTAGCTGGAAACTGGTAATTTATTTTATTTGTTCCCTTGTCCCTTGCCAAACACATTATTTCTCTTCAAGGGATGGATGAATTCAAGAGTAAAATATTTTAGCTTTAGTCATAGTTGATATGCTTAGGTGATTAATGCATGTGGAAAGCTGTTATTCCAGAAACTAAAATGCGTGACCTGTGTGACTCAAGGAGGTCAGCAAGCAGTTCAGTTCTTGTGTCCCAGGGTGTCTGCAAGTGATATAGTATCTGAGTGTGTGTTCCAGGGAAGGAAGTCAGTGATGCAGGTAAAGAATTGTTGATCAACAAATAAAGAAGTACTAGGAAAATGGCCTCTAGACTGAATCTCTTATTGGATTAACATTTTTTCCCAAACCCTTTATCTACCCTTTCTTCTCCTTATAAAAAGTTCAGCTTGAGATGAGATATAGGATGAGATATGAGATATTTATCTGATAAATAAAGCATATATATGTATGTGTGCATATGTATGTGTATGTATATGTATGTGTATGCATGTGTGTGTGTGCATGTGTGTGTGTGTATCCTGGGAAAGTTAAAGAAAGCTTTTTTAAAACATAGTACAGGCAGTTAGTGACAGAGTTGGAATATCAGTCAGTGATTCCTTGCTTCCATTTCCAGAATTTTTGTTTGTTTATTTTACTACACCTGCTTCCAGTTTAGCTTTTATATTTCCTTTTATTGTTAATTTGAGATAAAAATTCGTTCTTATAAAATTGAAAAAATACTGGTATTAGAAAATGAGCCATTTACTCAGAATAGAGAAAAAGTCTGTTATATAATTGGGAAAGGCTAAATGGGGAACCTGTGATAAGATGTATCTACTTTGGAAAGAGAAATCACCATGTGCCCGACACTCTGCTCAATGCTTTATAAACGAGAGTTTATTTAAGCCTCACAACCAACTTACACCGTCTGTCCTAACAAAGGATTGCTTCTTCTTTAAATTAAATGTAGATAATATAGGTTCTACATTTGATCTTCTCAAAACAAGATATAATGTTATGCAACTCTTAACTAATTCTTTGCTTATTTCAAAAGGTGACCTTTACTGTGACCCAAATTTCAGTTATCATAGACACTTGAGCTACTCTCAAAATTTTCATTGAGTCCCTGGTGATGTATATTGGAGTTTGAAGTTGTTCTAGTGTTTATATTTATAAAGATAATTTAAGATAACAATTATCAAGAACATGATCTGTTTTTATATATATTTATATATTTACCACTACTAATAAAGAGTAGTTTGCATTTAGAATGTCCATAAAAGAATAAAGTAAAAGACAGAAAACAGCGCTCAGCAAAATATGGATTCAATAACCTGAGGAATAAAGTGTGACTTTTTACTATCATTTACATTCATGAAGAGTGAAATGTTAACAAGTTGTTCTCTATTGTTTACAAGCAAGTGAACGCACACAGATTTAAATTGCAGAAATTATTGGAAGTCTCATGAATGAAACACATTACCCCTCATTTATGCTAATTTAGATAAAATTAGCATGCAGATTTTCAAACTAAAAAGTGACAAGTTAGGGAAATAACATTATTTTTTACAGAGAACATTTGAATGAAAGGATTTCATACTTAAGTACCCTTAAAAATCCCCAGATATGTGTGTGTATAAAGTTTATATGCACAAGTCCACGAGTGAGCTGAAAAATTAAGCAGCAGAGGAATAGTGCTCACCTTACTCAACTTTATTACTGGTAATAGCCGATTTTGATCAGCAGAGTCAAATGGTGTTTGAAAATGTGTGCGGAGATGGTGGAAAGCAGAGGAGGCTGTGGCTCACGGTCAAAGGGAGAAGAGTGGACTAGCAGATTGCGTCTGCTAGCACCCGCACCTCTTTGGTAGCCATGCTCCTGGGGTTTGGAGGTAATATAAAAAACAATCTGGCTTGCAGACTGGCAGCATGTTTTATTAAACTCATAATGCTTACTGATGTCGTGGGAATCAAACTTTATAGTCGGCTTTCTCTGTCTATTAATGTAACCTTCAACACATGAAGCCTTGTTGATCTTTCTATTACACAATTTCTAGAAATTGCTTTGTTGTGTCTGTTTGACTTTATAGCCTCATCACTTTCCTGTTGTTTGGCACTATCAAAAGGTAAATAAGTGACCAAATCCATTGAACCCAAGAGGTGTATGGCTAGAAAGTGCCGTAGCATTCACTAACACTTCTGCTTCACAGACACGGATGCCAAAGTACACACAGTCCAGCAAGTGCCTAACTTCACACAGATAGTGAAAGAACCAGGACAGGAAGTCAGATTTGGCGACACCCCAGTTCATGCTGAATGGAAGGCTATAACATTTTGGAAACAGTGACTGTGGAGATACAGGTCCACATTCATGGGCAAGGTTATTGGGACTCTGTGAAACTGTGAGGTAGCTTATTCGTAAGTGGCCTGTAAAAGTGAATGAAGAGAGGGGTGCAGGTGTCAACAGACCTGGCTCCTCTGGTGTTAGGGCGACTATTCTGTGTGTTGTGGTACTGACGATAGTCGGCTCTCTGAGAAAGACTGGGAATTCTTTCCTGTAGGCTTTTGAGGGTCAGTTAACTGTGGAGATTACAAGAGGATAAGCGAAGCAAACAAAGCAAAAACAAAACAAAAACCTTGTCTGAAGCATCACGAACTAATCCATAAAATAAAAAGTGCTTTGAGAAGTACCTTTGGTTACAATCATTTCAAATAATTCCATAAGGTTTTACTTTACCTCTGTCATTTGCTATAAAGATATTTTATCATTATACCCTTTATTTATGACTGCTATTTTCAGATTCAAGAGCATAGAAAGCTTATAAGGCTAAAAATAACGAGGTGTTTCTAAAAGTACCTTTGGGGTTTTATTTCAAAATATTTAAAATTGAGTTAGTGTTAACTAATGGATGTTAAACACATTTTTTTTTTTCCTCAATTGCAAGCAACATCTCCACCTTTTTGTTCCTTTTCAAGGTTTAAAACCTGATTGCTCTGTCCTTTAACTTCTTTAGGAAAAAGTGATCCATGGTGTTTTCATGCCCCGAGGTTATCTTGAATTGGCACCGAATCCTAAGGACAATGAAGTGGACCACATAAGAGCAACTTGTTTCAACAGTGATATAGTCCTGATGCCGGAGCTATCAACCTTCAGAGTGTTGCCTTGGGCCGAGAGAACGGCGAGAGTGATCTGCGACACCTTCACTGTGACTGGTGAGCCTTTACTGACTTCCCCGAGGTACATCGCCAAGAGGCAGCTGAACCAGCTTCAAGACTCTGGCTTCTCCCTGCTCTCCGCTTTTATCTACGATTTCTGTATTTTTGGTGTGCCTGAAATGATCAATTCAAAGACCATATCTTTTCCGGCTTCAACATTGCTAAGTAATCACGACCAGCCCTTCATCCAGGAACTTGTTGATGGTTTGTATCACACTGGAGCCAGTGTCGAAAGCTTCTCCTCCTCTACCAGGCCTGGTCAGATGGAAATCTGTTTTCTGCCCGAATTTGGCATCGGTTCAGCTGATAATGCGTTTACCCTCAGATCAGGTGTCAAAGAAGTGGCCAGGAAATACAATTACATCACTAGCTTTTTCTTTGAGACCGGATTCTGCAATTCAGGCATTTTGTCTCATAGTCTCTGGGATGTTGGAGGGGAGGAAAATGTGTTCTGCAGCAGTTCTGGGACGGAGCAGCTCACGATCCCCGGGAAGAAATGGTTGGCCGGACTCCTGAAGCACGCTGCGGCGCTAAGCTGCCTGATGGCTCCTGCCGTGAGCTGCCGAAAGCGTTATTCCAAGGAGGGTAAAGACCAGAAGGAGAGAGTGCCTACAACATGGGGCTATAACGATAACAGCTGTGCTTTTAATATCAAGTGTCATGGGGAGAAAGGCACCCAGATAGAAAATAAACTGGGCTCAGCAACAGCGAATCCTTACCTGGTGCTGGCCGCGACTGTCGCAGCAGGTTTGGATGGACTTGGAAGCAGCGATGGTGCCTTGGCTGGTCCAGATGACAGCACAGAGCTTTATCCCGCACAAGCTTCTGAGATCCCTTTGAAACTGGAAGATGCCCTTGTGGCGCTGGAGGAAGATCAATGTCTGAGACAGGCTCTAGGAGAAACCTTTATTCGATATTTTGTTGCCATGAAAAAATATGAGCTGGAAAATGAAGAAACAGATGCTGAGAGAAATAAATTCTTAGAGTATTTTATTTAGAATGGATCTCTTAACTATTCCTTTAGAGGTGTGATTTTTACTTAAGTAGCTGATCTACCAGAAAGAAAAGATTGGACTTTTGTAATTGACAAGAAGATTGCATATACTTTATTTTTTGCCCCCATGGAATATTTGACAAATGAAGTGGACTGCTCAGAGAATTCTGATAACAATAAAGTTGTGGTGACGATGTAACATGCAAACTTGCCGTGTCTTGTCAGTTGGTCATCATTTCCTCTGTGTAGGTTACCCAAGATAGAAATATTCAGTTTCTTTCAGGCAATAAATATATTTACACAATGAAAATGTCTTAAGAATTAGGAAGCAGCCCTAACTGGTGTATCTCAGTTGGTTGGGCATTGTTGCACAAATCAAAGGGTTACCAATTAGATTCTGGGTTGGGGCACATGTCTGGGTTGTGGGTTCTGTCCCTGGTCAGGGTCCGTATGGGAGGCAGCTGATTTATGCCCCTCTCTCACATCAATGTTTGTCTCCCTCTCTGCCTCCCTTCCCCTCTCCTAAAAATAAATAAATAAAAAAGAATTAGGAAGCAAAATTCATCACTTAAATAAATAATTTCAACTATACAGATAGGTTGTGACTGCCAAGGAGAAAAAACTATTTGCTAATATAATCTCACTAATCAGGACACACTGAGGATCTGTTTTGCAAGCATCACTGTGATGTTTCTAAATAAGTTAAATAAGTTTTGCAAAAATATGTCATGATGACAAGTCAGCAGAAGTGTTCCCATATGTCCCTTCTCTTTTTATCCTTCTTCATTAGCTTCTGAAAGGCTTAGAAACTTCAAGGCTATAACGTCCATAAGTCACAAATCCACAAGAAATAGAATTCAGGCTTGGAACAACGAGGTCAAACATTTAACATCTTAAAAAAAAAACAATGTCTCATCTACAAGTCCAATACATAAGATACAGGTGGAGTAAGTTATGTGTGTGGGCACAGATCAGCTCTGTGTGATTTGCTCCCTTCTTTGAAACTAAAGATTTCAAAGATACCTCTGGTGCTTTGTGAAGTGTGAGAACAAATGCTTAGCTAACTAGGGCTAAGTTTGCTGCTTAAATTTGTATTTAAATTACTGATTGTGCTGCCCACAGAGGTTGGTATCTCTCCAGACAATATTTGTTCCAGACTTGAATGAGATAATACTGTAACTATCACTATTTAGCTTCTTTAGGGATGAGATCCAAAATCCGCTTACTAGCAAATGAAAACCCTATTCTAGTGTTTAGGATCAAACAGGAGATTTTATGTTCAATTAAAGCCAACTGTGTTCTCAATTTAGATAGCAAACACATAGGCAGAGAATTAGAATTAGGATCAGATGCTCCTATTCAAATTTGTAGTACAGTAGTCCCCCCTTATCTGTGGGATTACATTCCAAGACCCTCTAGTGGGTGCCTGAAACTGAGGATAGACCTGAACCTTATATATGCTATGTTTTTTCCTATACATACATACATACCTTTCGCTTAAAGGAAGCACCTTATGCTTCTCTTTGGAATATCTGAATTACAGTGTCATTACTCTAGTGCTTTGGGGCCATTAGTAAGTACGATAAAGGTTACTTGCACATAAGCACTGTAATATTGAGACAGTTGATTTGATAACCCATGTGGCTCCTGAGTGACCAGTGGATGGAGAGCATGTACAGCATGGATATTTTGAACAAAGGGATGATTCACGTCCTGGTCAGGTCAGGATAGAGAGGGACAGTGTAGGATTTCATCACACTACTCAGAAGGACATGCAATTTAAAATTTATGAATTTTTTATCTCTGGAATTTTCCATTTAATATTTTTCAGGCTGTGATGTGGATAACTGAAACCATGAAAATTGGAGCTGCAGGTGAGGGGGGACTACTCTACGCCATAACTTAAATAGTGACAGTTGGTCTGTCCTTCACTAATTGTTCCCCTTGCCTCTCCTTTGAGAAGAAATGTATTTGGATACTTAAGAATAAGGTTCTTTGTGGACTAAGAGGTAGAGAGAAAGGTGGTGTAGGGTGGGTAGAACAAAGAATGAAATTCTACACGTTATATCAATGCAGAGAGAGGAGGGAAGAACCCCATGACAGCTTGCTCGTTGTCTGCCAATTTTCATTCTCCCCTCTCTTCTCAGTGATAACACCTAACTATGTCAGTTGGAAACACATCATGAAAAATAAAAATGACATTTCTGACCTTCCATTGTGGCTGATTGTGGTCATGTCATTAGGTTCAGGCCAAAGAAATGTTAGTAGAAGTGCCGCATGGAAGCTCAGGGAAACTTCCTGAGACAGACACTCTGCTCCTGATCCTTTTTCCTGCTTTTCTCCTTTACCCTTCCTGCTGGCTGGCCTCAGATGAGGTGTCTGGAGCAATACTCTTGGGGACGGAGGCCACACAAGGTGGAGTAACAAGATGGAAGCTTCTATTTGTGGAGCAGAATTCGATTTGCCCACATTCAGACTCTTAATCTGAGAGAGAAACAAGTTTCTACCTACTTTAAAGAACAGTGATTTGGGGTCTTTTTTACTTGTGACAAACTTGTATTCTTTCTTACTTGTGTGAGAGTGTGACTGTAGTGTGTGTATGAGTCATATATCTGAGTGTATGTATGGGGAGGGGAGTGAGAATTTGAGGGATTTGGGGATCCAAGAATAAAGACATGAGAGGTAAAAGCCTGCTTTCTCAGCCTTTCCATGTGTGCAGAGTAGAATCTGAGTTAGAGGAATCCACACACGCAGATAATTGTATTGCCTCATAGCCTAATGCAGCTCTAGAGACCCATTCATAGTCCATGGGCCTTTGTAAAACATGTTTCCTACTCTGGCTTGGTTTTTACCACAATGGGTTAAAGATGTTATAAAAAACTCTGCTAATCATGTGTTTGAAGCCTTTATTTTTTTCTCATACATTTTATTAGCATTTACAAAACACAACATTCAAGATGCCAGGTGGGAGGAACTTATAGGAGTATTGTCTTCGGTGTTCAGTATACAGTAGTGAGGTGACCAAAAACATTCAGTCTCGTGTTCCCAATCAGTTTATAACATAAGTTGGCGTGGCAGTTGTCACGGAGATTCCCCTTAGGTGTACCCCCTACGCGGATATTCTTCTTCCTCTCTCTTGTTTTTAAAATTTAAGGCAAACCAACATTGGCCAAAAGCATTTAGGGCTAAAGAAAAATTGGGTAGATGCAGAAATTCAGTTATTGGTTTCTGTTTTGGAGGGGACTTTCTGCTGATGTGTCTACCTCCTTAGTGTAGGTAAGGGGGCCAGACAGACATTCAGCAGCATTTATTGGGCCCCTTTTGTGTGCTAAGTCTTCTGCTAAAAACTCATAGAACTTGATGAGATCAAGACAAAGAAGATGAGCAGACGGTGAAAGAGTTTTGGGTCTGTATCTTAAGCAGAGCAGAAAGAATTTTTTTGTAGCCCTAATGCTGAAGAAAAAAAAAAAACCCAACTACTTAGATGGCTGCTTTATGGCTTGAAAAGGACGCTTTATGAATCTCTTCACAGAAATTACTTTCTTATTTTCATTTACTATAATTGTTCTAATCAAAGCTTACGGGAAAATGTGATTACTGAATTTAAAGTTGTTTATTAAATGAGTATACATAAGACATGTAAATTAAAAACTATAATATTTTAAGACTGGAAAGTAAAACATTAGTATCATAGTAAGGAGTTTCTATTTTCAAGGACAGTTTATGATCTAAAATTTCATTTTACAGTGAGCGTCTGAATAACAATGAAGCTTGAAATGATTTGAAGGCAGTGAAAGATCTAAAAGCTAAATATGAATAAAAATTGAAAGCACACAGTGCAGTCTGAACTTGTGAACATCACACAACAGTCTATTGACGTATCTCCAGCCACCTGTGTAACAAAACAGACTTGCCAATATGTTTGTGATATAAGTATTATCGAACGATATCTTTAATCTTGGGTTTTCTATTACAGGTGTTAGAACTTGTATCTCTAAACATTACATATGTGCACAATGCCTTGCATCTTCCCTGTTAAAGCTCTTCTTATGTTGCCTATAATTAGTGATTTACATGACAGATTTCCTAATTAAGATATGAGTTCCTGGAATGAAGAATACAGATCTTATCCATTTTTATATTTATATTTTTGTTCCTTGCTTATGTTCTGGAATTTAATAACTGTTTAGTCTATTAATCAACCTATACGGTGTATGCATAATATTGTTCTATCCTTGTACAGTGTAATACTCTCATACCCCTTCCTCTACGCAGAGAGAGTGAGAAATAGAGATGGGGACAGCTGAGACAATCAATAATTTGTGGTTTGTTACGGGCCTTCAGCTTCTCTGTTTCTAGACACTCCTGAGTAAACACAATTTGATCAGCATGATGGGGATCATAAAAAGCAAGGAGCAGGGTGAAATGGCCATGTGAAAGCCATCGATAGCTTTCTGTGTTTCTGGGATTTTTCTCCTCCTGTCTCCTGCCTACCAAGGTAGAATTCAGAGCCTTCCTGCTTGGTTTTCAGCAGCCATGGTGCTGAGAAGACTGTGCCAGTCAAATGCTCTCATTCAACCTTCGGGGACTCCGCTCCGGGTAAGCCACAGCGGGGTGGCAGTGATGAATCCCAGTGTCAGTGAGCATGCTGGGGAGTGTGGCACCGGCTTACTGTTGCCCAGTGACAGTGGCTCAGGGTCTCTCTGGAGCAGTCAAGTGTAGCTTCCAAACCTGATTTTTTGATCCTCCTAGGTTCTGTGAATTACCCAATATTTTTTAATAATTCATTTTAAGCTTAAATAAGCTAGAACTTGCAAAAAGAACACTTACTGAACAAGAGATAAAGGATGCACAAAGAGCAAGCAACTGTGATAAGGGGCAAGGAAAAAAAAGACAAGAAATTTACACTGAATTTGAAATTTAGATAAAGCAAAGGTTTATTAGGATCCTTGTACAGAGCGTACATCATGCTGGTGCTTTCTATTTATTGTCTTATTCAATGCTCTCTACAAGTTCATGAGAATGCCATGCTGATTATTTTAAAAGTAAGAGATGTAAGACTCAGAGAAATTAAGTGTCAAGAGAACTGGAAGTCAAATGCAGGTTTCTCCCGCCTTATGGGCTCATGGTCTCTGTGCTATACTGAAAAGCCATTCACTGCGCAGTTCCAGCTGAGTACAGAACTGAAAATTATGCTGTACATTACTGTTCAATATTAAGGCTTCTGGGCACCAAAATGCAGGTGGATACTTAAATAATTGGACCTTTGCCTTTTGTTAATATGCAGTCTGACTTAATGTAGTTTTACTGAGTTTTAGTTAATATGTTTGACTACAAACAAATCTCAGCAAACCAGATGTGGAATTGTTCCAGTAATAGCCTCCTGCCAGCTACTCTATCCAGGCCAGAAAATCTCATCACAAAAGAATATCAGGTCATAACAGGATCTATTTCAGAACTTTTCTCAGAGAAGAATAGTAAATCATGTCTTAAATGGGTTTTATGATTTTTTTGAACATAAAAAATACCTGGTAAAATTTCTGACAGCCCTTGGAATTTGAACTGAAATTATTTTGTTTCATCTTCAAAAATATCCTTTGACAAGTATTCAGTATTCACCAAGCACATAAAAGATTTGATACTCCTCTCTAGAGGCTTGAGGAATAACAGATAAGAGAGCACATTGATTTTTAAAAACAGGCAGCTTACCTGAAAGGGAAAGGTAAAAATTAAGGTGAAAAGAGAATTGGTGAGAATATAGAATACAATAACCATATAAATTGTACTGGAAAGGAAATGGATGTATAATTTTAATTAATAACCACACATATTGAATTGTTACAGAACTGCCAATACACGATTCATTGAAAAAGAATGGGTATCTATTTTCTGGATATATACGAGATTTTTGAAGACATTGTTACATTGTAGGGAACTTTTCAAACATAAGCTAGAGGGCAGCAGTGTACTATTAAAGAGTCTGAACTGGTGGCTCAGGATTCATCTAAAACCCTATATTTAAACATGAAAGTAACCAGACCTGAAATGCATAGAAATGGAAAAAGTGTATTAGAAATACTAACAGCAGAAATGCATTTTTAATAATATGACTTACATTTGCATATGTTTAGGTTAATAGATATTAAGTACAGGTTCAACATCAGTGGGGAGAGGAGAAAGGGACATTGGAAGGATATTACTGATAGTGGAGGGTATATTCAAGAGCCATTAGAAATATGAAACCATGGAAACATTAGCTTCATTATGTGATGCCTGAAATTAATCCAGGTTTTAAAAATTCTGGATGAGTCTGCAATGGATTTGGAATAAATAGTTCTGAAAAGAAGTAAAGAAGAAATGTTTAACATTAAAAAAAACTATGAAAAGGATACTAAAAAATCTAGTTGTAATTTTTTACTTATTTGGAGGTTCATTTAAATGAGTCAGATTATATAAGTCTCTAAAGCATCTACAAATTAAATAAGCTCTACAAAATGCTAGCTTTCTTTCTGAGATCATCAGAAAACACTTACATGCCAATTTAATTTTTAAGAGGTAATCAGAAATTATGATCCTTTTTTGTGTCCAAAGTTAGAAAGGATAATTAGATTTTAAGTTGCTATTGATGTTAGATACTAAGTAGCATTTCTATTCAATTTATTAAAAAACTGTATTTGAGAACCATTTGTCAGTTACTGAAGAGGAAAGTACAGAACTGGACAATACATGTTTTTCTCCCACAAAGAGATTTCCATTTAGTTGAAAAGATTAGGTATATTTATACATTTATGGGTTGAAGACAGAATGTGTGTGCTGCAGAAGAGAGCACAACAGCTTAGAGGAGGATGACACTGACCAAGTACTGCTAAGGTTTCATCGGGATCACCATCTTCCTGGGCTCCATCCTCGCTTACCCCAGGAGGGCAGGGCCTTCAGGGTTCCTGTCTCCAGGACTTGGAGAAGGAAAAGAAGTGTGGCTGGAAAAGAGAGAAGAAAACCAACACTAAAAGTGGCTGAGCTCCTCCCTTTCCCTAACTCCTTAACAGTGACCTGGCGTCTTACCTCACCTGACCATGGTTCCCTGTTTCCTCTGCTTGTGACGTAGGAGGTGTCCCTCAGGTGTTCTCAGGATCCCACTCTTCTGGCCTTCTCAGGCCCTAATGCTACATATTACCCTCTTTTCTACTGTATCTCTGATATGTCAATCTCCTTATATTTCTTTTCCATTGAAATTTAAATGTGTTGGCATGTTTCCAACCTGTATAATAGACACACACATTTCAAGAGAAAAAAAATACTCTAATAATCCCAAGTACCTGTCATACTATCTCTTCTCTTTAAAATCAAATGTATTGATTGGGTTACACATATCCTTGTTCTTTCTGTTTCATCTTGCTATTTTCTTTTCACAGCTCCACACCAATCCACTCCAACTGCTCTTGCCAAAGTTTATAGCGATTGCCCTCTTATTAAATCACTGGCCATGCTTTGGTCTTTGTTTCATGACTGCCAAGCTGGCAGAATTTGATACTTTGTTGAAACTGGTTACTCCCGACTTGGAAGACACAATTGTCTCTAGGTTTTTTTTTTTTTCCTACCACTTCTCAATCTCCTGTGAACTCTTCTCTTCTGTTTGATATTTAATGTGGCTTATTATTCAGGATACTTCTTTTCTCTCAAAAAAGTCTTCCTCATTCTAAAATGTGTCTCCCTAACATCTTATTATTAATATTACTTTTTATTGATTAAAACTCTTGATTTGAAATAACAGAAATCAAATTAAACTTAATTAAATAAAAAGGAAGATTTTTTTTGTCGGGGGGAGTAGAGAGGGAAGATTGTCTCATGGACCCTAAGACCTTTGATTTAGCTAACCAAAACTGTACATAAACCAAAACATTTTTTCTCTTTGTTCTCATCTTCATTTTTCTCTTTTTGCTTTACTCAATGGAAAATGGTTGCTGAAACAATAGACCAAATTTGTATCTTTTATAGTAAGCAACCTGACTGGAGTTGGACTGTTCTAGTTCTAATTCTAAATTGCCTGGTTCAGTTTGGGCAATGCACACTCTCCTTATCCAATTAACAGTGGCCTGGAAGGGAGAAGTCACATTGTGCAACTGCGGCTACTCTTTCTATTACAATGTGGTTGCGACAGAGGAGGGGAAGCCTTGTGGGATGATGTGAAAACACAATGAGTGTCCATGGCAGGTTCCATGCTTTCAATTTCATTTAGAAACAGGTGATTACCAAATTGGTTTCTCAAAATGCACCCCTACTTGAATGTCCCCCAGGTATCTCAGATTCAATATATCCAGTGTTTAACTCATGACCTTTCCTCCTCAAAGTCTACATATTGGTATTTTGCTATTTTTTTAAGTCTTCACTGGCCTCCTTCTAGAAGAAATTCCTTGTTACACCTGGTCACTGATCATCTGCTGCCATCCATTGTTCAGGCCTGGAGGGTGGTGAGACACATGGTCTCTTCACATAGTGAGGGCATCCCCAGATCCTTTTCATCTGCTGACTCAGTCCTTCAGCTCTTTCTGGCTCTATAGGTCCTCTGAGTCTTGGCCGTGCCTGCTATCCACCACATAGGTCCACTAAGCATCTTCAGCTGTGGCTTCATCTCATCCTGCACACTGTGACCCACAGCAGGCCTACTGTGTCCTCTCTCTATGCCCTTAGCATGTGATCTTGGGCAAATAACCCAATATTTTAAATTTTTCAATTGCTGTTCACTTTCAATATTATTTTTATTGGTTTCAGGTATATAGCATAGTGCTTAGACAATCATATACTTTACAAAGTATTCCCCCAATATTTTTAGTACTCACCTGGCATAGTTATTGCAATATTATTGACTATATTTTCTATGCTGTACTTTATATCCCCAATAATCTAATTTCTTTGAAACACAATTTCTCAATTGATAAAATGAGGATATCCTTATTCACAGCAGAAAACCTGTTATAATAATCCCCTCATTTTTAAACTTAAAAATACTACACATAATGTTACATCACATAACTAAGACATGTTAGCGAATGTATTACTTATTTTTTACAATTCTATAATATGTCATCTGTATATTGCATTGTGTGTTCCACCCCAAGTGCATCACAAATGTATTGTGCTGAGTTCCTTTGGACATGCCTTTAAAAATGTGACACTAAATGGAGGATTGTATAATTTAATCATCTGATAGTTGAAAACTTTGCTGTGAGTTGGATCAATAGTGACCTAAATGGAGGATAAAGAAATGTCTTGACTGAAAACTGCAGACAGCATCTGAATTAGACACCACGTGTATTCTGCTTCAAACCCTCTTGGCTTCTTTTTACAGCATGAAACCACACCCTAAGGATTCAACTGGCAAGGCCCCCTGCCACAGTTGAAGCTCATGGACAGGGTGAGATAGGATTGTTCCCCACCGCAGGGATATTCAGTTTTCATGCTCAGGTATGCAGCCAAGGAAGCCCGAAACTTCACTGTGACCTTATAGTTTGTTTTGTTTTTGTTTTTTGGTCAGGCACAGTGATTGTGTTTACATGTCCTGTGGTTGCCAGAGCTGTTTTTCTGTCTCCCTATTATGAGAGAAGAGAATAAAGTAGTGAGAAAGAAAGGCACTTTCAGGAGTCACAATGGTTACAAGGATGTCCTAAAACACTGCAAAGCTGCTCAAAGCAGTCCTGGCAGCAGCAGAAAAATCACCTTTGAGCTTTTAGAGACACAAACTCTCAGGCTCAGGAATGAGTGTTTTTGCAAGTGCTCTAGGCCAACCCCTCTGCATGCCTAAGTGTGAGAGGCACTGCCCCGTAAGATCCAGACCTGTCCGGATGTTCAAAGAGACTTCCATAAGCCCTGAATCTAGGGGGGGACATACACAATGGCTTCTGTTGTTTTGAAAATGGTGCTTCCATGCTTCTTGTGCCCCTGGGGCTAAAGTTTGCTATTCTAAAAAACTGCTACAGACTTCAAACAGCTGTTTTTGCACCTAGGGTGTCTTCTTACTACCCAAGGAAGGCTTTTACATGGAGCAGAAAAGTATGTTATCTGCTGTGCTATTAGGTCCAATGTGGTGACTATTAATCAAGTTTACAGCTAAGACAGTTAAATGCTTCTTGACATGTGAATGATCTACTCCACTTCATCACTTACTCCTTTAAGGAAGGAGAAAGACTATAAAAATTGTCTCTGATTGAATGGCTGGCAACTTACCGGTTTTGGGATATTTTTAAGAATAGAACTTTGGCAGCACATTTAACCTTATTGAGCTACCTGATATCTCAGGAGGCAAAATTCTTATATGACCAAGAAGTCATGTAGTTTTTGTTCAGTGCTACTGAGGGTTATGAAATAGCTCTTAATTCCCTTAATACTTCTTAATTCTCTCTAATAAGCTCATTCCTGCCCACCCCCACCCCCAAATGACAGAAGCAGCTATGTCATGATATATACACACAATAGGAAAACACATTGTACACCTTGCATTTATCCACATTCTTCTAAAAAATTCTTAAATTTCTGAAATGCATTATTCACATTAGATTCACACACACAGTCACGAGAGTGAAACAATGTGTTTATTGACAATAGGTCTAAACCATTACATAAAAATACTCCTGTACAATTTGGAAAAGTACAGTCATTATCCCCATTGGGGCAATCTAGTGTGGAGTCTTACCCAGCACAACCTGTGCGATTAGACCTCCTGGGTGGGAATCCTGCCTTACCACTTATGGTTTCTGTGTCCTTGGGAAGGTTTTGTAAACTTTCTGTGCTCACTTTCTGCACCTGTAAAATGAGGTTCATAATAAAATCTCAAAAGTCACTGTGAGGATTAAATTAGTTTATGTGTGAAAAGCCCCTAAAATAGTGCCTGACATATTTGTTAAGCATGCAGTAAATATTTGCAAGTGAACTACAGTATTGTTTATTTTTCTGTGACCAGAGGAAATGTGGATTTCTTTTTATGTTGTCCAGATGGTTCGAGACCTCCCAGCTGGGGGTTATAGCTTTAAAAAAGAGTTTCCTTGGAGGCATTTATTATGGGGGTACGTATAGAGGAAACTAGAATAGGGACCAGTTGTAGCATTTAATTTTGGTGTCTTCTGGCTTCTAGGTTTGTTTTCCTTCTTCCCACTACAAATAATTTTCATTTCTCTGGACAGATTAAGAGAACACTTTTTTTGAGTATATATTACCTTATAGCTTGTAAAACATATCAGAGATGATTAGTCTTTGACAGAAAACATAATAGTGTATAAAACTTAAGCAGTGTATAAAATATTGTTCTTCACAGTTGTATAGTCTATATACATGTAAGAAGAGAGCATTCGCAGACAGAGCTTCCTGTAAGAAATCTCATGTAGCATGGATTTCCATCTGCCTTGAAGTTGAAAAGAATCTTTGTAGCATATTAAATCACAATGTGTTTCTTGGACAGTACAAAGGACTGAAATGAAGCACTATTCATTTTCTTACTACTAAGTACATTTTTCATGTTAAGTCAAAAAGAAATATGCAGGGTTAAGAGAAAGGCAGATTTGAATAATTTATGTGAAAGACATAAACCTAACATATACAAAAATGATGTTTAACATGGGGTTTCTTCTGAAAAGAGCTTGTTTTATTAGATTCTGAAGAAAGGAAGCTTATTCTAAAGAGCAACAGATTTATGATAATCTTTTAAATGAAAATTCTTTCCCAATGAGAAATATTTATAATTAAATTGAGAAATAAAATATTATAAGTTAACAACAGTGTTTGTCCAAAAAACACCATATAATTTATACATTGTATGAGTTCTTTTATATAATTTTTTTCAGTTTGAAAATCTTGGAAGACTTTTTTCTTTGAACACTTTTTAAAAAATCATCTGTAGAATAATAATCTACTTTATGTAGTGTTACCTCATTTAGTTGTACATAGTTCAAATAATGATTAACAGACTTTTCTTTTTTTAAAGATTTTATTTATTTATTTTTAGAGAGGTAAGGGAGGGAGAAAGAGAGAGAGAGAGAGAGAAACATCAATGTGTCGTTGCTGGGGGCCGCGGCCTGCAACCCAGGCATGTGCCCGGACTCGAAATCAAACCTGCGACGCTTTAGTTCGCAGCCCACTCTCAATCCACTGAGCTATGCCAGCCAGGGCCAGACTTTTCTAAATAAAAAATAAAGCATGAGTAAATTAAAATGTTCTCAAGCAATCTCAAAGTGTTCAGAAAATAGAGCTACTCTTAAAGTAAGTGAATACTAAAGGTCACGATGTTATTTCTCTGGTCATATTTGGCATTTTTATACTAGAAACTTCTCCTAAATTATTTTTTGGTGTGGGTAAAATATTTTCTACCCCTTACTAAGGGAAAGATTAGTAACAAAGATGGCTTATGCCAGAAGCTGTTCTCCTGAGGTTGCTTTTTCATGAGTTGCTTCCATAGAGTAAGACTGTGCTCACCATTGTTTGTGGTTGGTTGGAGTTGCATTTCAGGGTGCAGAAGGGCTTCTAATGAGAAATTCACAATTGGGTTAATGAAATTTCAAGTTTTGTTACAATAGAGTGACAATAAAATCCTCTGTGATCCGTATTAAACCAGAGAGTTTTGCCACCAAGGGATTCCATTGGTTTTATGCTACTGCACGGTGAATAAGGGTCTCCCAATAAGGCCACACCGTGAGCTTCTATATATTGTACAGGAAATCAATAGCGTTTTACAACAGAATTACATGGTAAGCTTCTCTGTGCTTTATTCTAAATCAATGGAGATTCACAACAGGATTCATCTTTTAGCTTCTATAAATTGTATGGTAAATCAAGTGTCTTTATTTGTTTTAAAACTGAGTAGTTGCCATCACATTAGGCAATAAAACTTATAAGCATATCCTTTCTGATAAGAATGAAGTTTTATTTCTAAGACATGCTTCAAGATAGATATGAATTTTTCAAGAATAAATCTAGTAATTCCTAAGATGTCAAATATCAGAGTCACTTGGAGGAAAGGAGCAAAGCTTACTGGAAGGAACAAGACAATTGTCTGAACCACAAACTCATGAAGAAACTGAGGACTAAGAGAAATCTTCCTGTTGGTGAAAGGCAAGACGATGGTGGGAAGAAGGGTTCAGAGAGAATGAGGAAGTTGTGGGAGGGAAAAGGAAGGGATGCTGGTTAAGCATTGGGTGGAGGGGAGTGAAGGGGGGGAAATGGGACAACTGTAATAGCACAATCAATAAAATATATTTAAAGAAAAAGAAAAATCCTATCCACTGATTAGTAAAATTTTATTCTTCCTTGCCAGAGACAAATAATTATTTATTTCAGTCTCTTTTAATTATAATGGTTTTGGGATTAAGGAAAAAAATTTCTATAGAATATATTTGACCAACCTGTAAATATTTTCTTAATCCTGGAAACTTCTTTCCTTTTCATTGCAACACTATTAATTTTCTGTAAACTAAATTTACATAGGGTAAGTTCAGCTAGGTTTTGGTCTATTGAAGGAGGAAGGAATTATAAGTATAAAATTGGATTTTAAAGCAATATTACTTTACAATATAATCAAATGGTGTAGATATTTCAGACAATCCAAAGTGTGTTGTTTCCAAGAAGATAGAGAACCAAGTATTTTGAGGTGTGAATGATATCAGTTATCCCTCACCTTTCTTTTAACGATGAGTAATCTAAAGCTCAGAAGATTTTATATGACTTGCACAAGGCTGTTAGTTACTAGCAGAGCCCAAACTATATAAGGACTGCTCATTTCCAGTCTAGTGCTTTAAAAAATAAATGTTCTACAATATCAGTTTCCTACCATCCTATATTTAAATAGCATTTTTGTGCTGTCACTGGAACTTGTAAAATATTTTTACCCTTGAATCTGCCCTTTTATTTGCATTTTACCATGTTTTAAAGTCCCATTGGTTTTCTGCCTAGAGGAATTTTGAATTAAATTGCCTTTTGGGTTCTAAATTTGTTTTAAAACTCATTTTGAATTGGCTCATAAGACTGTGAGCTTGTCCTGTTCGAGTTTTGGCTCATCTGCTGATTTAAATTGACTTAGACATAAACTGGAGATAATTTCCAATTTTTCTCTGCTTCCCAATCACCAGTCAGACTCTTGCCGTCCTGTTTTATGTTCTTATGGCAGGAACTGAGAAAAGCATCCCAATCCTTGAGGTGATTTAAGAATACGTTGAACCAGTTTCAAACACATAAAATGGGGGGAAAAGGAATGGTGGTAGATTTCAGGTAAAAAGTGGATTCAAACCTGTTCCAGAAAAAAATGCCAGCAGGTGTCTTTGACTCTGTCCTCTAGTCATTTGTCACCTCATTAGCTTTCCCACGTCTGACCCTGGACACTCACAGCTACGTCAGTGTCAGTTGCTGGCTTTCCATTTTCTAAGAGGAGCGGGAATTAATCCTCTGTTCAACTGAAAGCTTTTACTGACAATGTCTTTTGGAAACTGGAGTAGTAGAGAAATGCTATATAAACATATTCGTTCTGTTTTAGGCACCTTTACCTCTAACCTTCCATAATCTTCCAGGTTTTTATCTTCTCTGCGTTCAGTCTTACTTACTCAGGAGCTCCAAACACTTCCGTCTTCCTTTCCTCCTGTCACAGTCTTAAAATACACTAGGAGACACAGTTTTAAGCAAGATTTTGCAATAAGGATTATATGAGTATGTGTATGTTTTAGAGTATGTGTGTGGATGTGTATAAGCAATTAAGAAATAGAGAATTATTTACTTTTCTTCAAATGAATGAAAGGTAATGTTCACATTCTGCTTAAATATCTGTAGGGTAAAAGAATGGAATTAGGGAAATTTTTTTTTCACATCTCAGTTTTGGACACGCCTCTATTTTGATCCAGTGGAAAATGGGCCAGCCAGAAGCTGCAGACCCAGTTCTCTCTGTTGGAGCTATACTCCAGCTGCAGACGGAGATGTTCACATGTCATCTCACTCAGGTGACAACTCTATAATTGCAGCCCTGGGAATGGAAGAAGGAAAAAAGAGAGCGATCTGGGATAGAACCACTCTGGCTAATTGTTTTCATCCCTCAAAACAGTGGTTCTCAACCTTGGCTGTGCATTGTACTTTCCTGGGGAGCTTTAGAAAAGTAGGAAACTCCGATGCTCGTGTCTCACCCTCAGACATCCTGATGTGATTGGTCTGGGGTGAGTCCTGGGTATTAGGATTTTAATAAGCTCTCAAGGTGATTCTAATGTGCAGCTGAGTTGATCTTAATCTTGGACTTATGGAATTATAAGCAATTCTGATTCTGATTTAGACAGTAGGTCTCAAACTTGCCTGTGAATGAGAATCACTTTTGCAGGCAGTTAAAGATGCAGGTTCTTAGTCCTCAATGTAGTACGACTAATCAGAGTTACTTAAGGGGGGGTTTCCAAAAATTGGCTTTTAAGCAAATATCTCCTCAGTGATATTTTATCTAGCCAGCTACTTCAGAAACAGAGAATTATTTATCTGCTCTGCCAATTACTAAACAACTTCTACTGATTTATATCCTTAGAGTTCTGCAGGAACCTCTCCTGACATTGTTAGTCATAGCTGAGGAGGGGGAGGAAGCTTACAGAGAAGTGGGAGTTGCTGAAAACACTTTCCAAGTGAAGAAGAATAAGATGAAATATAGAAGAGGGAGAAAATTTTTGTGTAAATATAATACTATTTATTGATAAACCTAACTTCACTTAAGTATGAATCAATCAAATGACTCTAATGCTGTAATAAGCTTCATTTGCATCCTGGAGCTGCCACTCACCACTATGTAAACTGAGGAGAGAGCTGTGTTTTCATCTATAAAATTAATGTAAGACCACATTTTTTGTGGGGTTATTGTGAAATAACATATGTAAGGTGCCTAGTACAGTACACTTTTCTAGTGTATACATTTAGTGTAACAGTACACTTTTCTAGTGTATACATTTTTTTTCTGAGCAATAATACATGTAGAGAGGATTACATGGTGAGAAGGATAATTAAGCAGAAGCATATCAAGCCTGAAACAATCATGAAACTTAATTACTATCTATTAATAAAAATAAAAATTACAATGTTGTTTTTTATTTTAGTCTTACTTATATTGCTCTAAAAATATAGGTGGTCTCAAAAATGCAATGCAATTTTATTTCTGAAACATTCCATTTTACTATCATTAGTGCCTTCAATCTAATCACCTAAGAAACAAAATTATTGCCACTATTAATTATAATGATCATCCACAGAATTTTTACTTTTTATCTTAGATATGCAAATATAGCCTAAAAGATCAATTTTGGCTTTACTATGTTGAGTTTTTGTTCTGTTCTCCAAGCCCTGGAAGTTTATTAAATTATAGAAAAACATAAATAAATTTGACTCATATTTATTAAATAAGGCTATCTATTTGATATGATATATCAGTTTTAATATATTCAAGCCACAGAATATTCTATGTGAATATCAGCAGCAGGCTGGTTATATTTCTTCTGTTTAATTGAAAGGTAGAAAAACTTAGGATATTTAAATGGCATAAAGACAAAGCCTTAAGATATTTTTTAGTTGGGCAATAGAAAATCATCTCATCTACCATACTCAGCCTAGTTTCAGGGGCGTGGGGAGAGAGAGAGAGAGAGAGAGAGAGAGAGAATGAATATTACTATTGCAGAAGTTTCTTTATATGATCCCATGAACAATGCCCCAATTGAGTCATAATACAATTATCCTTTTCTAAAAAAGTGGTGTTGGTGACTTATTTTTAAAGTCATTGGTAACTACCATAAGCCCCACAAACACAAAAGAAGAATTAACAGAGAAAGAAGACTGCCAAAGCCCAAAGGTAACAGGGATGAGAGCCACAGACTTATGTTCTTGAAGCGAGTAACTCTGCTGGGAGAAATGATGGAAGATGTGGAATTCACATAAAAGCTTAAGATTATGGGGTGAAAGCTTCAAGTTTCAAGCAACACTGCAAAGCAAATATGATTAATCATTTCAAAGGTAAGGTGAGAAAGACTTCAAATAGACTTCTATAATGAAGGAAATTTATAATATATATAACATTATAATGTTGACTGGGAATAGCTTTTCAAAGGTAGTTTGTATTTGATCAGAACTGTAGAATATGCTTAAATGAGTGATTTATTCTCCAATGGCTCACACTGTCTCTGAGAGACCATCAGAAAGAGATGTACCAGAGCAATTATGCATTAAGATATGCTAAGAGTATGAGGCATTCTTCTCAATATCTGAATGACAGTTCTTGGTGGGAGCTTTCCATTATTATATGTAATTTCTATTATTCATGCAAAATAATAATATCTCTGAGGATTAGACTCATATAATTAATAAAAAGACAAATTTTTCCAGGCTGGAGGATTGAGGTGTTCTCAGTGGGTGGGATCTCCAGAGAATTTTTCAGGCAGATAATGAATAAACCAAAAGTCTACTAACATTTGAGATCTCACAGTGTGGTACACATGTGGTCATTCTTTTTGATAAGAGGAGCAAATTTAGGTAACCTATTTATAAGTCCTGTCCCATATTCTCTATTTTGGTTCTTGGATGCCAAAATAAATGTGTCTTTTTATAATGAGTTCTGTATGTTAATGTGTTGACATGTTATACACAATATCTTTTTCTCACTATTTTTCCACTAGTAATATGGATATTTAGTCCTTATCACACATAGATTAATCTTTGTAGGTATAGTCCAGATATTGTCACCCACCTGAACAAAAAGCATTAGTGGCTCATGGCTGCCTATGGAATATTTATATTCCTTAGCTTTTACCTACAGTTTGCGCTCCCCTCCAAGACCTCATCGCTATCCTCAACTGAACTGTTCCAACATAATAGCCAGACTCAAAGGAGTAAACATTTTCTCACATCTAACATGGGCAATCCCTATGCTAATGGTACAGTGTCTTTTCTAAAAGACTTATTAGTTCAGCTCCCTTCTTATAACAGAAAAACCTGAATCCTTGTTTTGACAAGTCCTATTATTAAAAGAGTCAGAAGGGGATGCAGACTGGAGAATGCTTTGTCATTTCTCTTTAGGTATTTCACCTGGTGTTCTTATTTTTAAATGTCTTTTGTCTTAGTTGGCTTAGGCTTCTACAATAAAATACCATAGACTGGAAAGTTTAAACAACAGACATTCATTTGTTTCTCACAGCTGCGGAGGTGCCAGTAGATTCAGTTCTTGGTGAGAGCTCCCTTCCTGACTTGTGGATGGCATCCATCTGTTGAGTGGTCACTTGGCTTCTCCTCAATGCACGTCTGTGGAGAGAGAGAGAGTGCCCTCTGTCTTCTCCTTGCAAGGGCACTAATCTCATCATGACCATCCCACTAATTACCTAATCAAATCCAATTATTTCCCAAAGTTTCCAATTCCAAATACATTAGGGATTAGGACATCAACATATGAAATTTTGAAGGGACATAATCATTGAGTCCATAACATTTGTCTTAATATATTTGCACCGGCTAAGTTTCTGGTACAAGCTCTAGATTTGGAGAATGTCTGAGAGATGAGCTTGAAGTGTTCTATTTAGGTTATTATTTATTGTCCTCATGTTCACAATCTATAGATCAAAGGAAAATGAGAACCCATCTTATAGAAAGTCTGCAGAAGAAATAGGATATAGGTTATGGAAGCACATCTAACAACCTGACTGTACTGGCTGTAAAGTGTTTCAAGACAAAAATGAATTCAGACGGCCTTTTATTTTCTCAGTTGATAAAATGTAGAAAATTCAAGAAGGTATTATTTATGCTGAAAACTTCCAACTGGGAACCACAGAAGGAGCTAAGATAGGGTGACCAGGGTAAAGCTTAAGGGCTTTGCATGTTTAGCTGGAAGACCAGATGGGTTCTATCTTACTCTTTGAGTGTCCTCATTTGAAAATCAGTCAGAGCATAAGCACCTTGAAGACAACTTCCACATTTTATTATCCTTCATAATTCCTGCAGCATTATGCTTTGTACGACTTGGTCACCCAGGAAAGGATTATCAAACTGAAGAATGAGAGCCGATATTGCTGTATGGTAGATTGGAAAATGTTTTAGATTTTGAGTTGAGTTTCAGCTTGGTTATTCACCAGTACATGAATAAATCATTCAATTTATAGTTTATTATAAAGCAAAGATTAAAATTTAATTAAAAATTCATGTCCTCAGCTTGTACTCATTTATTCAATATACAGTCTCAGGCACAGTGATATAATCTTGGGATACATCAGTTAATAGAACAAACAACTCCTGCCATCATAGAACTTGTATCATAGTGCAGAAGATGGCAACACTTAAAAAAAACAGTCAATCAATCCATTGATCAGTCAGTTGCAGCAGATGTTGGAAAGCCACCGGTGCTGTGGAAAGGAAAAAAAAAAGAGGAGGGGAGGGAACTGGAACTGCATACGTGGCAAGTGCTGGGCCGTATCACTGTGTTGGATAGGGTAGTCAAGGAGGCCTCACTGTAAGGGTAAGATTTAAGCAAGGATTTGAAGGAGGTGAGGGAGTTGGCTAAGTAGATGCCTGGGTTCCAGGGTTGGCCAATGTCCTTGGGCAGGAGCCAGCTTGGTGCGAGGGCTGGGCCTGTTCTCCGGTGAGGCCTGAAGCTGTAGGCAGGTGAGCAGACAGGCTGGGGAGCAGAGATGAAGTCAGAGACGTGAGGGGGCTGGGAAAGGTGGCAAACATTCAGGACCTTGTAAGTCCCTGTAAGAAGTTCAGCTTTTCCTCTGGGTCAGACTGGATGCCATCGCACAGTATGAGTCAAGAAGACGACATGGTCTGACTTCCATTTTTTTTGTATTCAGTACATAGAACACAGTGGGCATCTAATTCACATCTAATGATGCTTGTGAAACAGAATTCATACCTTATTGTTTGTAATTATTGCCAATAAGCTGAAAGAAATTCTCTTCTTTACTGTTTCATTTTGTTGGCCACTTCGGCATACTACAAATAAAAGCAAAATTTTATTCTGATTAAAGAAAATAATAAATAATCATTAAAATGACTAAATATTTTAAATAAAATATTTGGATTTGTATTTTCCAAAGAGTTAGTTCTTAGAAGGTGAACAAATTCTGGTTTTTATTTTATTTTGGGGGGGAAAAATTTTTATTGTATTTTTTTCATCACCATTTAGTCCCCTTTGGCCCTCTACCCTGACAACCACCACACGTTGTTCATGTCTGTGAGCACTTTTTCCTGTTTGCTCAATCCCTCCACTCCTCTAACTCCACCCCCCTTGATTGTCAGCAAGCTCTCCATCTGTGATTCTGTCTCTATTTCCCTCGTTAGTTCAGTTTGTTTATTGGACTCCACATATGAGTGAAATAATGTGGTGTTTATATTTCTCTGACTGGCTTATTTCACTTAGCATAACGTTCTCTAGGTTCTCGTCCATACTGTTGCAATGGGCAAAATTTTCTTTTTTTCTATGGCTGAGTAGTATTTTATAGTTTTATCCACCCATCTACTGATGGACACTTGTGCTGCTTCCATATCTTGGTGATCGTAAATAACGCTGCAATGAACATAGGGGTGCTTATGTTCTTTCGAATTAGTGTTTTGGGTTCCTTCAGATATATTCCCAGAAGTGGCATTGCTGGGACAAAAGGCAGTTCAATTTTTAATATTTTGAGACATTTCCACGCTGCTTTCCATGGTGGCTGTACCAGTCTGCATTCCCACCAACAGTACAAAAGAGTTCCCCTTTCTCCACCTCCTTGCCAGCACTTGTTTATTGATTTGTTGATGATAGCCTTTCTGACCAGTGTGAGATGATATTGTGGCTCCAGTTTGCATTTCTCTGATGATTAGGGACACTGAGCATATTTTCATGTATCTATAAGGCATCTGTATGTCCTCTTTGGAAAAGTGTCAATTCATGTCCTTTCCCCATTTTTTAATTGGGTTGTTTATTTGGTGTTGAGTTTTATAAGTTCTTTATAAATTTTGGATATTAACCCCTTATCAGATATATCAGTGAATATGTTCTCCCATTCTATGGGCTGCCTTTGTGTTTTGTTGATGATTTCCTTTGCTATGCAAAAACTTGTTAGCTTGATGTAGCCATATTTGTTTATTTTTTCTTTGTCTCTTTTCTTGGGGAGATATATCTAATAAAATATTGCTGTGAGCAATGTCTGAGATTTTGCTGCCTATGTTTTCTTCTATAATTTTTATGGTTTCAGGTCCAACATTTAAGTCTTTTATCCATTTTGAATTTTTTCTTGTGTGTGAGGTAAGAAAGGGGTTTAGTTTCATTTTTCTTCTGTCTGTCCTTGGTTATAAGGCTGTTCTCCAGCTAGTGTTCAGTTGGTTATTCAGGATGATTTTTCTATAATTACTTGTAATTCTAGTTTGTTCCTGGGAGGAGGTTTGTGCAGGTTCCATGTATTCCTATGCTATCTTGGGTGTCTCCAAATTCTGGCTTTTATAAAAGTTCCTATCTCTCCTTTTTAAGTGCTCTGGAAACATAAGAACATTTTGGAGATTTTAAAGCACTCTATTTTTCTTAAAAATAATACTCTTTCTATGAGGAAGCATTTGTCTGACATATCAGGTAGAAATGACAAGTCAGACATTTGTTCTCTAGTCACTGAAGTGATTTCTCTGTGCTTTGCACTGTTTGGGGTTCCATTGCAATGCTTTTTCCTTTAGCTCAAACCACTAATCCATGTCTTTCTGTTACTCATACTGCTTGGCACTGTCAGAAAAAAAAATCAGATCCAGCATAAAAATTTCACAGATCTTTTAATTATCTCCTTTTCTAACATGCTTTATCCTACTGTTTACTTCTAACCAAAAAAAAAAAAAAAAAATCAGTTTGAATGGTTCTTTTCTCATTTTCAAAGGGTCCTGAGGGTACAGCCACAATAACTATACTAGTTACAATGTAGTTAATCACATTCTTTTCTGAATAAATTAATGACATTCACAGACATTTAATCTTCAAATTGTCTTTAAAAACTCAAAAGGAAAATGTCTTGTACAGATTTAGCAAAGGATCATAAATAAGGTTTGAACACCTTAGTTTTTAAAATTATTTTATGTACTTTACTGACACATCTTAGGTCCGTAAATGACAACATTCTCTAAAACTTACTTTATACTATTTAAAAATATTGATGATGTATTTGATTCAATGAGAAGACATTAGATTTTACTCAGTTGTCAATAGAGTTATAATATTGTCCGTATCTCTGTAATTAGTTTCATAGAAATAAAATACTAGCAAGTTCTTTGGTAATACTTACACAACACTACGGCAGACAGAATAATGGTTCTCCGAAGTTGCCCACATCCAAATTCCTGAAACTTGTGGCTATGTTACTGTACATTGCAAAAAGAACCATGCAAATGTCATTAAATTATGGTTCTGGAGATGGTGAGATTATCCTGTGTTATCTGGGTTGAGCAAACATAGTTATAAGCACCCTTATAATGGGAGTTAAGAAGATCAAAATTAGAAACAGTGATGTGACAAGAGCAGAGGTTGGGATGATGTGTCAACAAGCCAAGGAATGGTGGCAGCCTCCAGAAGCTGTAAGAAACAAAGACCCTATTCTCCCCTAGAGTTTCCAGAAGGAACCAACCTCACTGACACCTTGATTTAGTCTAGTAAAACTGATTTTGGACCTCTGATCTCCAGAACTGTAAAATAATAAATTTGTGTTTTAAGCTACTGAATTTGTGGTAATTTGTTACAACATCAATAGGAAACAATGCACAGCAATATAACTAAATGTACATTTAAAACCTTGATAACACACAGATTTATGTTCAATATAACTGACGGCACAAAAAACAATAAGATATATCATCCAATTTTGTGTTTATGTAGTTAAAATGGTAAATGTAGAGCTAGAGGATCACTCATACTTTTTCAAAAATACATGACTACAGGTAAGCAATCTATTAGATTATCCTGGAGGATAATATGTTTGAATAAGGTGTCAGTGACAGTGGTAGTTAAAATTGGGAAGAGGCAAAACCCATTGTTGGTGCTCATTGCTGCACCTTTCTGGGGTCTTTCATCATTAGTGATCTTCCTCCATCTGATTCTCACCTCTGCTCCATGTTTCACCCATCAAATTAAAACATCTGGTATACTAGTACTGTATTATTATGGCTCAGTTTAATTTGTTGAACATAACCAGAGATATTTGTGTTTTTGGAGAAGTATTTATATATTTTGGGAAAAGTATATGCCAATGGGAGACTTTTAGGCATCACAAAACTTTTTGGAAGAGAAATTAAGCAGGACTTGTGTTGGAGAGGAGTTCTCAAAACACAAGATATGATGGTGTGTTATCTTTTGCATAGAATAGAAATTTGAAGCTGATACACTTTGAATTATTAAAAAACTTTTAATAATATTTTTTGTTCTATATAAAAGTTTAAAATATATATAAGTATACAAAGAAAAATATTCCTACAATAAGAAATTATATTTGTAATTGCTAATAAAGGAGGTGCTCCTTTCTGATAGTATGTCAGGTATATTTTTCAATTGATACATCTGATGTTTTATAATTTTAATCTCCCTTTTTCCACTTAACATTACATCATAAATAATTTTATATGTCATGAGATCTCATAAATATTTTGCTGTAATGGAAAAGTGACATTCTTCATTGTTTTCTTTATCATAGTCACATTTAATTGTTTTCACAAGGAGGTAAAACTTTTATATATTCTTATTTCTAAAGTCTGCAAAACCTTTCACACTGTTAGAATACACATAACTAGGTCAGTGTGGTTATAATAACTATCACTAAATCAGTAAATAAAATCAATTTTATTTTTTTCTCCTTTGTATTTCATTGTATTTTTTTCCATTACCATTTGTCCCTCTTATATCCTCTTCTACTTCCACCTACCCCTCACCTCCTGTAATCACCACACTTTTGTCATGTACATGAGTCCTTTTTCTTTTTTGCCTGATCCTCCACCAATGACCCCTCCCTCAGAGCTGTCAGCCTGTTCTCTATCTATAAGTGTGTCTCTGTTATGCTTATTAGTTGACTTTGTTCATTAGATTCTACATATGAGTGAAATCATACAGTATTTATTTTTTCTAACTGGCTTATTTTAACTTACCATAATGTTCTCCAGGTCCATCCATGCTGTTGCAAAGGGTAAAATATTCTTCTTTTTTATGACTGAGTTAGTATTCCAATGTGTAAATGTCCTATAGTTGTTTTATCCACTCATCTACTGATTGACACTTGGGATGCTTCCAAATCTTGGTGACTATAAATAATGCTGTAATGAACATAGAGGTGCTTATATATTTTTTGAATTAGTGTTTTGGGTTTCTGTTGATAAATTTCCAGAAGTGGAATTGCTGGGTTATAAGGCAGTTCCATTTAATTTTTTGAGACAGCTTCATACTGCTTTGTACGTTCCCATGAACAGCGCAAAAGTTTTCCTCTTTCTCCACATTCTAATCAGCACTTGTTTGTTGATTTATCGATGATGGCCATTCTGACCACTGTGAGGTGATATCTCACCCTGGTTTTAATTTGCATTTCTCTGTTGATTAGTGACATTGAACATCTTTTCATAGGCCTTTTGGCTATCAGTATATCCTCTTTGGAGACATGGTTTAAATTTGCATTTCTCATGGTTTTAATTTGCATAGACATACAGGACCTTTGCCAATTTTTAAAACTGGATTGTTTGTTTCTTTGGTGTTGAGTTTTGTAAGTTCTTTATACATTTTGGAAATAACTCCTTATCAGATGCATTGGTGAATATGTTCTCCCATTACATGTGCCATTTTTAAAATTTTGTTGATTTCCTTTGCAGTACAGAAACTTTTTAGTTTGTTGTAGTCTCATTTGTTTATTTTTTCTTGTTTCCCTTGCATGAAGTGATATATCTAAAAAATATCACTATGAGCAATATCTGACACTTTATTGTCTGTCTCTTCAGTGATTTTTATGGTTTGGGGTCTAACAGTTAAATCTTTGATCCATTTTGAATTTATTTTTGTGTAATTTAAGAAGGTGGTCTAGTTTCATTATTATTATATTTTTGACATAGCTGTTCAATTTTTCCAGCACCATTTATTGAGTAAACTATCATGTTCATTGCATGTGTTCACTTCCTCTGTAAACATTAATTGCTTATAAAAGTGTGGATTTATTTCTGGGTCCTCTGTTCTATTCCATTGATCTATATGTCTGTTTTTATGCCAGTACCATGCTGTTTTGAATACTATGGCCTTATAGTATAGTTTCACATTAGGCAGTGTGATTCCCCCAACTGTTCTGTTTTGTCAGGACTGCTGTTGCTGTATGGGGTCTTTTGCAGTTTCATACACATTTTTGAAGTATTTGGTCTATTTCTGTGAAATATGCCATTGGAATCTTGATAGGAATTGCATTGAATCTACAGATTGCTTTGGGTAATATGGATATTTCAATGATGTTAATTCTTCCTATTCATGAACACACAATATGCTTCCACTTATTTTACCTTCTTCAAAATCTACTTCAGTGCTTTATAATTTTCCAAATACAGGGCTTTTGCATACTTATTTAGATTTATCCTAGGTATTTAATTCTTTTTGAAGTAATTTTGAATGGGATTATTTTCTTAATTTCTCTTTCCTATAGTTCATTATTGACATATGGAAATTCAAATGATTTCCAG
>PVIA01006292.1:0-99708 GCA_004024845.1 Tonatia bakeri | reverse complement strand
CTCAGCTTTCTACTGCCAGGTGTCTGACCTCAGGGAGGATACATTATGAGTGATAAACCTTATTTTCCTAAACTGGAAAGTAAAAAATAATAATCATACATATTCTACAAGGTTGTGAGGCTTAAAGTAAGGCAAAGGATGCAAAGCATTTAGCTCAATGCCTGGCAATATGAATGTTTTATTATTATGATTATTATTACTATTTATTATTATTATTACTACTACTACTATTACTATCTTCAGTGGTCAAGTATCTGTCCAATTCACCAAACTTTCCCCAAGTTGCACGAATATTTAAAGAGAAATCTCTCAGTTACAAGAAATGCATGGTTATGTGTTTCGGGGGGGAATCTCTGAATAAAAAAAAATGTGATCAGACAGACGGTGGTTCCTAAATAAGATGATGCTTCAAGAATGCAGTTCATTATAATGTTAAATAAATTTGTGATTCAATACAAGAGTACATTCAACCCTTCCCATATTATATGACAGGTGCATAATTTAAAGCACCTATCAAGCCAGGTAAATACCTAGAATGAAGTCTGAATAACCTATCAAACACAGGGCTAGTTAAATTAAGAACAGAAAGTTTTTTTTAAAAAGGAGAGAATATATAATATTTGCTCTCACATTATACTTTGGATATTTGACAATTACAATTTTTACAATTCTTTAATCTCTCCACTGAATTCATAAATCAATTACTAAAAGTCCTAATTAAATATGTAAAGGTTTGAAATGTTTTTCGATACCAATGAATGCTTCTTTCTGGAGCTCAGCTCAAAAGTAGTCTGATAAAGCATCTCCACAAAATTTTTCAAACAGGGAACATTCACTTCGTTTTTAACAGCCTAGGTAAAAAGATGATGCGAAAAGAAAAAAGTGGTTACACACGTTAGCTCAAACTACCGGAACTCTCTGTAAGGTTTAAAAGCCGGTTAATAATTCACTGGGGATCTCACTGAAGTACAGTACTATAATGAGCCAACTGGGTAAATGTTAAGTAACTAAGATAAACCTTGATCTCTGGTCCCCGCCCTGAGGGAACAAGCAGAGAACACAGGCGAGCGAGCAGGTGGTGTAACAGATGCTGTAAGGGGAAAGTGAAATTCTCCGTGGTCTGGGAGCAGGCAGAAAGGGGCCCCCGTGGAAAAACTTCACAAGACACATGTAAGCTGAATCCAGCATCTCTTACCCGAAATACTGCAGCAGCTTCCCATTTAACCTCGCCAGCTTTATCTCCCCCTGTCCTGGGCCTGCCCTGGGATCCGGCCATGCTGGCTAGCCTCCTTGTTGTTCCTACAGCACGTCATGCATGCTCTTGTTTCTGGACGTCTGACCTTGCTCCTTCTGCCTAAGAAGCGCTCCCCCCAGATAGTAGCATGTCTAACTCCCTCATTCCTTAGCTTTTGCTAAGCTAAGGAATGTCACCATTCCTTAGAGACTGTCACCATCTCTTTGAAGGCAGTGATCATTCCTAATCACTCTATTTAATATTTCAACTTCCTCACCGTTGTAGCAATTTTTATCTCCCTGCCCTGCTTCAGTTTTCCATAGTATTTACCACCATCTGCAGACTACATATTTCACATACGAGTTTACTGTGTTTTCCTCAAAAGTGAACTACAGGAGGAGGGAGTCTTTCCCCCCTTGCCCACTGTATCCCCTGGGCACAGAAGAGGCCCTGACACACTGACGGCACTCACTACATGTAATAGATGAGTAAGCAGAGTCCAACCAGGGAGAGGGGGCAGGGAGGTCACAGAGAGGCAAGAATGTTCCGGGCAGAGGCAGACTGTGTCATACCCCCACACTGACCCCAAATTCCTCTGTTGAAGTCCTGACCCCACATATCTCCTAATGTGACCTTATTTCAAAATAGGTCATTGTAGGTCAGGGGTGTCAAACTCATTTCACCAGGGGGCCACGTCAGCCTCGAGGTTGCCTTCAACCGGCTGAATGTGATTTCAGCTCCTTAACAGTTAAGGAGTAGTTACACTTATACAGTCCTAAAACTATTTTGTCCCTTTGAAGGCAACCACGAGGCTGAAGTGGCCCCCAGTGAAAATGAGTTTGATATCCCTGTTGTAGTTATAATTAGTTCAGTTAGGATGAGGTCATATTGGGGACAGGAGTTATTCTAACATGACTGATGTCCTTAAAAAAAGGGGAAATTTGGACACAGAATGCACCTGAGGAGAACACCATGTGAACACGAAAGCAGAGATTGGGGTGAGACTTCTAGAAGCCAAGGAACGCCAAAGATTGTCAGGAAACCATCAGAAGCTAGGCAAGAGGCATGGAACAGATTCTCCATGAGACAATACATTTTTGTTGTTTAAGCTACTTAGTTCACGGTACTGTCAGGGGTGCCCTGGCAAACTAATAAACCACAGAAGCAAGTATGGCATCAGAGAAGACTTAGGCAGCATAGAAACAAGGGTGCATTGTCAAGGGTCTTGCTACCTACAACTGGACAAATGGTGAACTAGGAGAAAATATTCACAGAGCTTATATCTGATAAAATACTTGTATCCAGAAGATATTTTAAGAATATAAAAATATATGTTTGAAAACTCAATCAGAAAACAAATGACCCAATACAAATATGGGGAAAAATATTTCAACATTTTGCAAAAAAAAAAAAAATATATATATGGATGGCAAATGAGGACATGAAAAGACATTCAAAAGCATCAGTCATTAGAGAAACGCACATTAAAAACCAGAACAAGATACGACGACACACCGATGATAAGGGCTAAAATGAAGAGGACGGGCCAAAGTAGGTGCTGACGAGGAGGTAGAGGAACCAGAGCTCTCACAGACAGCGTGTGGGAATGCAAAACGGCACAACCACTTTGGAAAATAGTTTGGCAATTTTTTTAAAGAGTTAAACGTATAACAACCATTTGGCCCAGCAATTCCAGTCCTTGGTTTTTACTGCCCCCGCCCCCGAAAAAGCATATGCCCACCCATAACTTATACAGGAAGGTTCACAGCAGCTTTACTTGTAACAGCTAAAAACTGGAAATAAGCCAGAGATCCAAAAACAGGTAGGCGTAACCAAACTGCAGTACAGCCACACAACGAAATACTTCTCAATGATGAAAAAGGAATAAGCCACTGATAACGTTCCACAGCATAGTTGGACTCAAACTAACTATGCAGAGGGGAAGAAGTTAGAAAAAGTTTGCACCGTGAGATTCCATCAGCATAAAATTCTAGGAACCCCAGAACCAGTGTAGAGAAACTGCAAGATCGACGGCTGCTGGAGAGCAGGGTGGGGTGAGTGAGAGTGGGGTTAGAGGGACACGAGGGAACTTTAGAGTGTGACAGGTGTGCATGTTATCAGGAGCGTGGCGACGATCCACAGGCATGTGCATGTGTCAAAATGTACACTTTAAATGTGGGCAGTTCATCGTAGGTCAATTTTACTTTTACAAATCGTAAAACTAAGAATAATACATCACATATGTGAATCATTTATACTGCAATGTGCAGTATACTAAAAATGAGTAGCGTCATCACATACCACACAGAAAAACCAGTGTTTGGGGGGAGGAACAAACTAGTGTGGGTGGGGAGGGGATCAAAACCAAGAAATAAAAAAAAAAAATCCATAATTGCTGCTATAAATTTCCTTACTATAGATATTTCATTACTAGTAACTGCAAAGTTAGTTTTGAATAACACACTGCATGCACGCCATAAAAAGATACTGCCACCATATTTTCTAAATAGTTCAGAGGACACATTTTATAGGTATGATGTCACGGCAACTACAGAACAGAACATGCAAAATCGAGACAGTCCTGTAAATACCAGGATGCTCGTCACATTACTTTTAAATTCTTCAGGGGCTCCTAAAATGGCCGTCACTTCGTTAAGGAGAGACAGCCTTGATTAGACGCAAAGGGTTACACTGAGCCACGCCAGGCACCATCACACTGGTTGCAAACACTTTGCCCTCCTGTCTCTGAACCTTGTTCTTTTGTTAACAGAAGATGCACGCCCTTCTGCCGTGTGTCTAACACTCATGTCCCCTATACCCACGTTACATTCAAAGTTCCCGCTTAATTGTCTGCTAGATTACCAGAAGCACAAACATTTCATGTAGCAACTTCTTTAGTAAAAAGGTACGTTTAAAGCAATATAAAAATACAAACATACTTACAGCAGCTACAGGGATAAGAATCTCCACAAATAAACCAGCAAGTGCATGTTTTATATCTTTATCTTTTACTTCTAAGAAATACTGAGCACATTCCTTGGGGCAGGGAGAGAGAATACATTAGATTAACAAAAAAGGAATGTTAAATAATTTTCCATATACAATAATTCTATAAACACTCTGCAATTTTACCAAAAAGCTATGGTGAGACATACTTCGATTAAAAAGGAAAGTTAATTTACACTTGTGACAACTTAACAATTGGAATAAATAGTTAATAACTGTCATTAATTCATGTGTGTTTTCTTCTTAAAAGCCATGATGAGCAAGAAAGCTACTGTTCGGCTAACTCGCTGCAACTGAGAAGGCATATCACCTGCATAAACTGAAACGATGCTTCAAAATCTTCTACAGGGTACATTTTCACGCGGAAGAATTTCATTCCCATTATTAGGCTGATGACACTTTGTACCACATGTGGACTTTGTTCCTTAAGTCGCAGTTCTTTTAATTCTGTCATAAACTTCTTCCTCACAGCCTGAAACCTTTAACACACACAGGTACATAATTTCACACGAGTTAAAAACACGAATTTCCTGGATGTTATTTAAGGCTGAAATCAAAAGGTGCTTTATCTAAACATCATCTCTTTTCTCTACCCTCATCAAAATTACCAGAAAAACACACAGGGAAGACAAAGGTATTTGTTATTCTAAATTTCCTCTTTATTTCTTTTAAAACCAGAAGTTCCTTAAAGAGGAATAATAGGATTTATTTGTTCCTATATAATCATTGATACAGCATCATTACCATTTAATAATTAATAACCAGAATAAAAATAATATGAAATAATTCACCCATAAATCTTCCCCATGTAAATCAGAAAGTGTCTACAATTTTTAAGGCTCCTTCTTATAAAGTCTGCAATTTGAGTGATATGGAGAGTGGATTGAAGACTACAAATTTATTGAAAGAGGTAAAGCAAGTGATTATAGACTATTAATTATTACTTAAAATTAACATCTCACTATACTGTAGAAAAAACGGAGAAGGGCAGGAGGACTCGGGCCTCACAGTCAGAATAAACTGAAGCACGAAAACGCTCAGAACATGTGAGCAGCACCCTGCACTTCAATGACTACAGCTGTACAGGCTACTACGCTTGCCTTTGCTTACACTGGAAAAAGAAATCAAATAGTTTATTAATCAGTAATGCTTCATTTTCCTCCTCTATGTATTATAAAAGAAGTAAAGATTTTACTGTTAATGTTACTTGGAGAAACCAGTGCCTTAAAGTTAAATGACAAAAAAAGTATAGTTTCCAACGGTCACTGAGGAAAAAGAAAATTACATATTAGTGAAATGTGGGTACATGAACGGAAGTTCAACTTCTCTATTTGCATTTGATTCTTGGAGAATTCAACACCATTTTTCATGAAAGCATTCTTTTGTATTTTATTAAAATATTTAAAAAGTGAATAAATACCTTGACACTGCAATAATATGAGAATCCAAAGGTTTTCTCTTTCACTAAACTTCTCATAGTAATTATTAGTCACTACAATCGAAGGAACTGCATAGACATGACTGTAATACAGCTCTTCCTCTTCTCCTTGTTACGTGTGTGGGTGGGAAACACCTCGACATTGCTCTGAGTGACTTATGAGGGAAAGCATCATTTCATAAATTAACTTGGCCACTTGGATTTATAGTCTTTACCATCCTAGAATTAACTTAGTGGCCCTGGATCCAACTTGCTAATGTATTATTTAGAATTTATAATATATAATCCTAACAGAAATTTATTTTTGATAAAAATTTAAAAATCATGAACTACTATTCCATAAAAATAAATAAATCATTGTTTTTATCTATTTTTCTGTCTGTAATTTTTGAGATAAGAATCTGTTACTGATTAAATATAAATGAGATATTAAGATGATTGCCCAAATCACAAAAAATACTCAAATCATGTTCTAAGTTCTATAGCATCATTATATAATGGTGCCTAGTGTACTAAAAGGATAAAAATTATACTAAATAAAATACATGTCCAAATCACATAAAATACTCAAACTATGTTCTAAGTTCTATAGCACTGGTTATGCAAGGGTGCCTAGTGTATATATTATAAAGGATGAAAAACATTACTTAATATTAAAATCTAAACTACTGAACATTAATAATGCTTGACTTCTTAGAATTTAGAATGGTTTTTATATGATGATTTCAGGGCCAAAGGTTCTTTAACTGACATGCACAAAAATCCACATTGATACTTTTTACTTTATAAATTCCCCATTAGCAACAAAGGAAATTCAAAATCTTCCAGTCTTTAGAGCAAACACAAAATACTAAAGACACGCCTCTTTTTAGTATTTACTATAATGATGATTCAATAAACTCAATGAGGGTAACTCTTAACCAATAACACTCTTCATGGAGTAACCTAGTATCTTATCTTTCCTTATAAGTATTAGGTATCCCTTCTATTTATTCAAAACTCTGTTTAGTATTAAAACAAATAAAATGATTAGAAGGAAGAGACGGCATTGCTATCTCAGAAATAAAAGCACTCAACTGGAAAGTATTGAAAATTATTAGCTCTGTAAAGACTTCTAAAAGGGAGATTTTGTAAAAACAACAAAAGAAGCACTTCTTGTAGAATTGTTGAAAATAGGAAATATGGTAAGACCTAACTGTTCTTGGCAGTTTCTGACTTCCTCAATTCACATATTTATGGGAAAACCCCCCAAAATAAAAATGAGTTGTGAAATTAAGGTACAGGTGCTACCTTAAAATCCTGTAAGGAAAAGAGCAGCTTTACAATAAAAAGTGGAACAGATTTCAAAAGAATTCTGAAAAATATAACAGGCTTCAAACCGTCAGGGTCTGTTACATCACTAACAGAGCATGCTGAAACAGAAAGCGAATCAAAACAGGCGACACTAACTTCGACTGGGTAAGAACCCCTATCACTTCTGCGTACAGATCCGCAATGATGTGCACGTTCCCAGTGTTGGTTCCCGAGTACCTGAAACGACAGGGCCGGCGCACTGTCAGTCATCACGTTTCCAACAGACTCTCACTACACACAAAAATTTCTCATCAGAGCATGATAGAATTTTCTTTGAAGATTTCATTGACAGGATAATAAAAATCACATAAATTTTCTCCAATCTCTAGGTTTTAATTTGCCACGATATTTAACCTTCTGATTCTTTATAAATCCAATCAATGGTTTTTAGATTTTTTTATAAAATCATTCCTGTATGTATTCTCTGTGGATTAAAAAAATAGGAAGATAATTGCTTTGAACACTAAAAAGAAATGAGTGACGAGAGTTCAAAGTAGGTATGTTTAAATGGTATAAACCCAGACCATAGAGAAAAGCAATAATCACAAGTTAGTATTTTACTTACCCTTCCTTATGTTTAAAGTGCTTGAAAGCTAAGTTTAGAACTTCATGAACTAAGGGATCAGGCACAGGATGAACAGGAATCTAGAATAAAAAAACCAAGTAAGAGCTAAATAGAAGTCTTTTATGAATAATCTTATCATCTCAACAAATTAAACCAATAATTTATTTTAATTTTCATAATATGACATTACTAATCTGTCAATCTGCCCAGTTTCTAAAAAATACTTTTTCTGTGAGAATTTAGTCGAACATCTAATTTAACAAGCTCTAAATGTAAGAGTATTAGCTTCATGACCACAGATCACTGAACAATGGACTATGCAGGGGAAAAGCTGCTGTTATTCCAGTTTTTACGGTCAGAACCTGACAACACAGTCACATGTAACTCTGTAGCTCCTACAGGAAAGGAACCTCCGCTGGAGCCAGCTCCACATTTCCTGCCGTCTGATTTTCTATCATGACAGTACCCAAAAGGCACACCAACTTTTCTGAAAATTTTAAACTATTTATGGCTTTGTTAGTATTAGAAATTTGTCTTTAAATGTCTGTTTTGTTTAGTTCTTTTAAAATCACATGCTGTTCCTAATCTGTGAAACAAATCAAATATTTAAATTAAAATCTCTGCTTCCTTTCCCAAATATAATTACAAACTTGGTATATATCCTTCCAGACATTTTCTATATGCACACACACCCCCCTTATTTCTTCTTAAAAGAATGATGCATCTTTCCATGCCAGTATTTAGGATTTCTTCCTTATATTTTTAACATCCATAACATATTCTGTACATGTAATTTAATGACCTCCCTATTAATGAACATTTCAGTCCAGATTTTCTATATTCAATACATATGTTACACAATAAACATTTTGTGCAGTAAACATTAAATACTTGTACAATTCTTGAGAAAGAGTCCCCAAAAAAGGAACATTTGGGTGAAAGATTATATACAAGTCACCACTGATATGAACTCTAGTTCTATATATATGTGGGTCTGCTTTTGAGCTATCCACTTGTACAACATATGTCTGTACTAAAATCAGGCCGTCTTAATTATTAGAGCTTACTATTATTAGTAAGTTCCAGTAAGTATTGTACTGCAAGTCCCAGCACCCTCTTATCTTTTTTAAGAGATATTTTGACTATTCTTGGTCATCTGTTCTTTCACATCAATTTCTCTCTTCAAGTTCCACAATAATTGTTAGATTACTGGAGCTGCAGTGAATCTTCAAGTCAATTTGGGAATAACTATTCTTACACATTTACATGGAGTAGCTTTACCTCTCTCTAAAGACTTTCAGCAGTTTTACAACTTGCTGTTTTTTGTCCTGCTACACTTAGTCCTAAGACGACAATCACATGAAAAGATGCTTGACTTTATTAGTAATAAGGAGAATAAAAATGCACAGAATATCCTATTTACACCTACTCCATGGGAAAAAACACTGAGCTTGACAATGTCAAAGAGCAGAGATAATGCAAGTCAAGGAGGTTTCATGTACATTGCTGGTGGAAGTTTAAATCCGTTATTTACACAGAGTGCAATCCAGTGAAGAGGATCAATAGATGCCACTACACAACAGGACACTTTGACATAAGGATTATTTTGAATATATGGCAACTGAGAAACAGCAGATTCAGGAAAAGCTCTTTTCTCCCCCTTTCTGGCTAAAAGCAGTCTCCCTTCCCCTTTCCCATATCAGGAAGAAAAGAACGGCCATTATCACTGGAAACAGAAGACTGGCACTGAGACAGTCTGCACAAACAAATCTTACAAAATATCTGTTATCTCCCACTAGTTGCCCCCACACATTTACCGTCCCATGATTTACCACCCCTAGGAGCCCAAACCCTCTTCCTTTGTCTTGTCACTTCTCCACAATGTATTCTGCTCTTTCTTAAGGTAAGTTCTTGAGTCTAACCCTTCTTTGAGTCTTCACTTTTTTTCCATAAAGGCCTCCATACTCATTATGTCATAAACCTCTCCTCCTGTTAATTTGTGACTTATCAGTTTAATTTGCAGGGCTCCAGGTCCTAAACCTAAGAGGATGGAGCTTCACCACACTAGCAATTACATGTTTAAGAAAACACTGATATACAACTACACACTTCATGGGCCAATCCTAGTAACATAATGTTGAGTAAAAAAAAAAAAGTCCCAATAAACAATATGATGCACTTTTTAGAAAGCCCAAAAACAAGGAAATTTTAATACATTATTAAAAAACCCCAGAATTATCTTCTGGAGGGTGGGCCACTTATGGTACAGGCTTTCCCAGCTGATGAGTGTTCTAGGAACCCATCTCTTTCAGTGTACCAGTTGGTGTTGTTGTGAGAGGCTGCATTCAGCTTCAGTGATTTTTTTTTTTTAGGTGGAGGAGGAGACTCTTTCAGCACGTTTGCCCATTTCATGATGGGGGATTTATGAGTGTAGCTGCCCACACCACGCTGAGTGTTCAACCAAAAACAGCATGACCCCCATGCCCTCCCTCCCTATTCACCTGAATGAAAAAGTCCTCAAAGGGAAACATTTTGCTGATGTGGAAGAGGTGAAACAAAAAACAGCAGAAGTTCAAAAACTGTTCTGAGCAGTAGAAAAAAGGTCTTGAAAGGTGACTGAAGTTTAAACATGTAAGAATACACAATTTTTTATAAATAAATTCTGGGTTTTGCGGGAGTACCCCCTTGTATATCAAAACATTTTTTAAAGTTCAGGAAACAACGTAAAAATCAGTATATTCATAAGACAGCAGCCAGCGAGTGAACAAGGAGAGAGTCACACAGGAGGCTCACACTGTAGGAAACAGTCTTGGTCTCTGGGTGCTGGTGGAAGGCTCCTGGGTGATCACAGCAGTGTGTCTTTAACCAGGATCACAATGTAATGTCCGATTCTGTGGGCCTGAGGTCCAATTAAAACAAAACACACAGGAATTCTGCATTTGCTTCAAGTTTTTAACAATATAGATTCCAGAACACCTCAGCAATAGGATGAAATTGTAATTGAATATTAAATAGAACCAAGAGAGCCAAACACCAGACTTGGGGGGGGGGGGAAGCAGAGAATTATAATTACTCAGAGATGGTCAGAATGCTTCCTGAGGGTTTGAAGGAGAGCTATTTCAAATAAAGATAACATATTTCTTCCAAAGGTAGATCAGGAGTCTATTTGGAGGGGACTGAATTCAGTCACAAATAATGATCAGAAACTAACTCTAAACTAGTAAGTATGAGAGAGACATTAGGTAAGAGTAATCAGGCAAACTGTAACGAGAACAAGAATTCTAATGAGTAACTAGGCACTTCCGTTTCCACCTCAGTGAGAAGGCGGCTAAAACCCCACGGACACGGAGAACACCGGCAGAGCTGAAACGCTGCCCCGAGCAGAGCGGGGCCTGGCAACCCGCACAGCTTTGAAAGGCTCCCAGTGAAACTTTCCTCCAGGATCGATGGCTACACGATAGCCTCACTGGGGCTAAGTGGCTCAGTATTTATTTTTGACCATAGGAGGCTGAGAAAGAGCATTTGTCTCACATGTCCTAGAAATTAGGGCTGTCCTAAGGGCCTGTAGCTGGAATCCCATTTGAAGAAAATGCACCGTGAGGAAGAGTCTTGTGCTGCCCTGTCACAGAATCAAACACGGATTAAGTGAAGATGCAGCTGTAATCCGAACTCCACCTTTCTAGGTTTCAGAGACCATGTAAAAGTACCCTAATCATACAGGAAAAAAAATTAACTTTATCATCACTTCGTGGAAATGGAAATATTTAAATCCCATGTTAACAACAGGGAAGAAACTGAATTTACTCCACATGATAAAGTTAAAGAATTCAGAGACTCTGGAAGAGTAGTCTTCACCTTTGTTCCACATTGGTAAACTAAATTTTAAATCCAGAATTTCTCTAGCTTTAAGATACTTAACTAGAACTTTAAGATTGACTGCATAATTACAAGAAGCTTTTCAACCTTTAATAGGCAAACACATCCAATCATGGTAGAATGGTAACAACAATCACATCTTATTGATACAGGAATTTCGGAATATTGACTGATCGATTAAGTAGAGGCACGATAGTCTTACTTGGTACCCTGAGTTCCCCTTTTCAGGACCACACAATTTATCTCAGATTAAGAAGGAACTGAAAACAGTATCCCCACGTGCTCCCTTAAGTCCACACCTAGCTGTTCAATTTATTATAGGTCAACTATAACCAAACCATCACACAATAAAAACATTTTCTTCACTGTAATGATAAAAGTATAGAAAGACCATGGATTTGGGTTAGTCTAATCAAACCAAGATTTCTCTTTTCACTAGTCCGTATCCTAGCAGAAGTTTCAACTTCCTCAGCTGTGAACTGCAGATAACAGAGGAGAACCCTATACTTACCAGCCCTGAGAGAACGCAAAAACCCTGTATATTACAATTGGAGACTGATTCTAGTCCTCTCACCTTTCCCACTCTTCTCTAAAAGGGACCAGGCCAAAATTCTTACCTCCAGGGAATGTAGGTGAAGTGCAGGAACTAGAGATTGAGGACAAGGCCCAGTAGAAAAAAAAAATCACAAGACACCCGAGTCCATCAACGGAAGCAGGGAGGCAGGTGCATCCTCCCAGCCTGATCTTCCCTGGAGTGGGCCAACAAAATGAGCCTCAAGGTAGCAAAGAAGTTACTGGAATCACTGTTGCGGTCCACTCCATACCTCCCAGGCAGTCCCTGACTATCCCACTGATGGTGAAACAGAGCGGACATCTGCCACGAGGTGACAGGCTGTGACGACCCAACCGCTCCACTCCCAGAACTTGCTGCAGACCTGACAGCGCTAAGCAAGAGGTTTCGGTGGCCTCACAGAAATGCAACACTGCATTTTACACAATTTAACTTTTTGCACCCCACTTACTGTACTGTGTTACGGCTTTACACACCGACTTTTTCACAGCGATGTTTGGTGTGCTCCAGGCCAGATGCATGAAACACAAGCTGACTTGAACCTGCAATTTCTCCTGAACAGTCTCTATTTGTGCCAGCGATGCCCGAAGTCTAACAAGGACAGCTGGGCACTATCCTGCTGCTACCACCATCAACCCTTTTCACGTGTCTTTGTGCCGGGTCAGGTGTGTTTACCATACTTCTAGCAGCCTTCCAAGGTGGGTAGATACCAGCCCCCTAGTTACAGGTGAGAGACCGAAGCTCTGCAGTTGGTGTGTATGTATTTCTCTAGGATATACTGTCTGCAGTGTCAGATATAAAAATGTATTTAAAAAGTGAAAAACACGAGCAAAGGAAACATTCAGTTTTTTCACATTTGAACAGAAACAAGTGAAAGAACAAATTATAGCTTATCTTTAATTTGGTGGTGGAAGCACTATCTCTAAAAATTTTACTTAACGAATGAACATTATCAGAATGCACAGATGTTTTTAAAACAACTATTCCCCTTACTTTTTCCTATTTTTCCCCTTACTTTTAATAGGAAAAAGAAATCACCCCAAACTGAATTTTAAAAAGGGGGAAAGAGATCCAATTTTGGCTTATAGTAAAATTGTTCTACTTTCATAGAATGATATTCCCATTTTTAATATAAAAAATTTTCAAAATCTTGTCATTTGTGTGATTTTAGAAGCAGGTCTAATTCTACTTGAACATTCATGAAGCATGCACCCTAAAGAACGCCCAAGTTTCATAGTCCAAGACTATTCCTAATACCACACCCCAAAATGTAATGCTTTTATCACATCATGAAAGTGAAAAACAACAGAACTAGCTTAAGATGTGGAGACTGGGGTGTCGACGAGACTCATTCACTACCTGAAAGACCAACAGCTCTCAACACTCAGGAGAATAAATTCATACCTCCGCAAAATCACAAATTACCCCATCCCCTTCAGAGCTGCTTATCAACATCTAAAATGGTAATGTTAAATCTGAAAATACTAAAAAAGGTCTACTGCACCTTCTATATTTCATAATAGCACTGATAAAACTAAGCCAAGAGCTTGAAATGACTCAGAAACCTGGTTTTCCAATCTTCTTGCTTATTTCAATGGATAAATACATCTGACTGAAATTCAATATGGCCCTGGCTGGTGTGGCTCAGTGGACTGAGCGCCAGCCTGAAAACCAAAGGGTAGCCCAATTGGCTTCCCAGTCAGGGCATGTGCCTGGGTTGTAGGCCAGGTCCCCAGTAGGCATGTGAGAGGCAACCACACATTGATGTTTCTCTCCCTCTCTTTCCCTCTGTCTAAAAATAAATAAATAAAATCTTAAAAAAATAAAATAAAATTTAATATGAAAAGGAAATTGCTTCAAACTTTCTGAATGCAGTATTCTGTTTAAATGGTTTTTTATGGTGGATTTAAAGCCCTTGTACTAACACACTAACATTTGTAGTCAGCCATGACCCCCCAAATTAATTGTCTTCCTTGAAAAAATGAAATTAGCGCTCTGTATCTTGAATTAATTTTGTTCCCACATTGAATCACCCTAATTTCATCACATTTATACTAACTCAATTCTTCATCTAACTTGTTATGATTAAAACCTTAATTTTACAAGATGTTGTCCATTTTACCTAATTTTGCATCTGATGTTACAATAATTTTATTTTTATCATTAAAGGGATAAAACTTTGAGTAAAAAAGTGAACCGGCTTTATAATCTTCAGCAAGTCACCACAACTGAGAACACGTCTACATCTCTGAAATGAAAGTAACAGACAACACCGGACACTTGCCATGCCCCCGGCATTACTGTATTTGGTTCTCATGTTTCTAAAACACGCCACCATTATCGCCCCTCCTTTACGGAGGGGAAGAGGGCAAGGGGGGAGTAAGTTGCCTGAGTTACACAGCAAGTAGATGGCACAGCTGAGGTGAAAACATGCGGCGTGACCACCTCCCAAAGGTCAGGGTGGTGATCAGCTGACACAAAGGATATGGAGTCTTTGTGCATCATGAACAGCTCTAAATACGTGTGACTGTCACCAAGGACGCGACAGATTATTCAGAAACAAATTCTAAACATATGAGGCCAAGAACTAACCCACAAGGGATATTTACTCCTCCTTAAGGCTGAATCAACCACATATCAATGCTTCGGTGCTCCTGGGACTGTTTAAATCACATTTTAATATGTGTATATTATGTGGGACAAAGTGAAAGTCTTATTAAACTCAAGATATATTACATTGATTGCTCTCCGGATCTATTAAACCCCTACATCAATTTGACACTGAAGAAAATTGGGTTAGTCTTTCATGACATTTCAGAAAGTTCTATTGATTTTTACTTCATTTTCTGTAGTTTTAAAGAAGCTAAAAAGACACCTTTTACTAGGAAAGAAAAAAAAACCTCTATACGATTTTAAATAAAGTATATTTATACCCTGAGTAATAAATTTTGGATTTTGGTGGTTGCATCTGAATGCAGGGATGAGGACAATGGTCAAGGAGAGGCCTGGGCAAGGGAAAAGGGAACCACAGGTTGGAACAATGTGGCAACAGAACCGAAAACAAACATTAGCTATCGGAGCCTCTGCATTTCTCTTTCTGACATTTTTCAGTCATGCATGGGTCCAAAAGGATTTTGTGGAAGGGACTTAAAAGATGAGCCCACTGAAACAATGTCCTTTGGCTTACAGATTCTGATTTTTCTTTTACCAGAAGAGCTATCTCAATTGTTTTGGAACAAGAGATGGAGGAGAAAGATGAAGAGGATGAGGAAGGAAAAGGGGAAGGAAAAGGACACAGGAGGAAGGAGAAGAGAAAGACAGACCTCCAGGGATTGTCTTCGTGTTGACGTTCCCTGAAGCTGGTGCAATTAGGGAGAGCGAGACTGACTGCTAAGTAGAAAAACGTCATGAGAAACAAAGGTGAAAAGACACAATGAAGACATATCAGTCCTGAGCATCAGTGTAAGAAGTTTGCAGTTCCTCCTTCGAAAAGAGGAAACCCGATGCTATTTAAGGCAAGAAGCGAAAATGCTGGTGACCAAATCACTTAACTGAAGAACTACATTTAGCGCACACAAAATCCTAGGAATCAACAACAATGAGCCCCAGTAAGGTCCACTCATGGCAGCTGGCCGGTGCTGGTCCCCAGCTCCTCTTACTCCTCGTTACTCCAGGGTCTTAGGATGCCAGCTAAACTGAGATCACAAAATGCCAATCTGGCTTGTTAGCACAACTCCCAGAAGAAATTTCTTTCCCACATTTACTAAAAACCCTTTAGGATGGGTATAAATTAGAGTGACTTGACGCCCTGACCAGTGTGGCTCAGTTGGTTGGGCGTCACCCCACAAAGTGAAAGATCACTGGTTCGATTCCTGGTCAGGACACATGCCTGGGCTGCGGGTTCATCCCCGGTGAGGAACGTACAAGAGGCAAACGATAAATCAATGCTTCTCTGTATCTCTTACTCCCTCCTTTCCCCTTTCTCTAAAAATAAATTAAGTCTTTAAAGTGATTTTAATTTTGATACCACAACTATTTTATATATTTTGAATTGCTTTTATTTGCAGATTTCAGATATTCAGATGTCAATGTCTTTTCATACACATTGTAAAAAACAAAGGCACAGTATAAACGATTACACAATTCAAATATTTTTATATAGGCTACGTAAAAAAAAGGACTATCAATTAACTTTAATATCTTACATTTGCTATTTTCATATTATATCTTCTAGTCCACTTTATACAACAAAACTCCCTGTCCAAACACACAATATGCAAAATATAACTTTTCTTTTAGATTTCCTAATTTTTTAGCCAGAACACTACAATGTTCATGGCTGGAAATATATGAATCATCTTTGACAATTCAATGTTACCCCTGTCAAATCACCCCCATTCCTGAACTATTACTGCACAAGTATTACATGTTGAAATGCAGGCTTGAGAGCTTAGAAAAAAAAAATTCTTTGAAAGTGGAAGCAAAAAAAGAGATTGAAGTAGATGAATGACATGCACACTGTATCTGCAGGCCACATTTAACGCTTATTTCCATTCGGCTCCATTTTGCTAGTATGATTTCACGTGCTGGATGGCACATACAAAGGCAAAGGAACAGGGAGTGACAGGCACAGAAATGACAGCCACAGGCAACTGAAACAGGTGCAATTAAATTACAGGCCTCAGTTTACGGGGGCCAAAATTTTACATATTAACATCCTAAATGAGGCAAACGAAACACAAAGGCAAAATAAGGGAAAAAATAAGAAACAGACTTTGTAGAAAGAAAAGTGCTTACCTGCTTTAAAACTTCAACTAAAACTAAACAAAAAATGAAATCTACTGCTAAGTCTCTCCTTTCAAGAAGATAATCTCTTTCACGTTGCTGTTCATCCCTGAAACAAGAATCCCAAGTTAGGACTGTGTTAAGAACACACACTTTAAAATAAGCGTTGTCAGTAGTTCAAACCATTTACTGAGCCCCCAGTACGTACGGCGCCCACAGCAGTCGCACGAGTTTTCCCAACAACCCAACGTGTGTGCTGCCCGCCCTCCTGTTCTTTCACTTCCGTACAGCAAGAACTCCTAAGCACACTTCACTATTTCACTGTTACACTGCTCAGAAATTAGACCTTATCTAAAAGAAACTTAGTAAGAGGAAGAAAACATTTAAATTTCACTTTGAGAATATAACATTGTTCCATATTTGATTAGTACTATTTTTTAACTAAGAACTGAAACAAAAACTTTTCTGATGAAAATACAGTGGCAGCGTAAATCCGGAGTGGCATCGACTGAAGTCCATTTCTAAACCATGGACCTTCATTGGTACACACAGCTTACTAAGGGCCAAGATCTCCCCAGGAAATGTGAAAAAGGAGAAGACGAGTTCCAGGATTTGAGCCCCAAACAGGCCTCTCGGTAAATAACATGGGGCTCTGACAGCCTTCCTGCATCACTACTGTTGCTTCCCATCACAGACCCTTAAACAGGACCTCCTCCGAATACTTTCCTAACGTCCTCTATGACTCCTAAAGCTCGGTTTTGCATGACTAGTTCCAGTGATGAGGACTCCACAGCTACACCTGCTTTACCTGGTGCCATACCCTGATTTACAGTTTAAGTTTGGGCTATCCTCTCCCCTTACTAGCACCTCATAACAAAAGTAATCAGTGGTTTTGCTTAGAAACCAAAGAATAACAATCTTCAGTTGGTCACACTATCACTCCCTTCATTGGAAACGGTTCGATTCCAGGTAGAGCAGCCACTTACCCCTTAGATTTTGTGCTAGATCGAGGCCTGTACTCGTAAGATTCATCCTCAGCTCCATTCTGGCGCCTGTACCAGTCGAACAAGGTGCGGAGTAGGGAAGGGAGACAGTGCTCTGCTACTGAGCTCATAGAGCTTATCAGCTGAAAACACAAGACGTTGCACGATGAAACAGCACACAAGGCACCATGCTTCTGACTACTAGCAATCACTTACAAATAATGAACATCTCTAGAATGCACAGAGTAACTCAAAGCAATAAATATTTTTAAATTTAAAAAAGGACTAGGGGTATAGCCAAGTAGTGAACTGGGCTAAATTTCCCCCACTATTAAACTTGACCCAAATCCATTCAGTTTAGCCCAGAGGCTTTCTACCTTCTCGTTGCCTCCACACACTACTCACATGTGTGGAAACAGGACCATCAATAACATCCCTGATTAAACACATGGATACCCCTCGGAGAATTCTTACGCATAACATGGAAAAAAATACACACATTTACTATCCCGCCCTGGCCAGTTCCTCTCTTCTCATGTGAACAAAAGGTTCTACAATGTTGCCAGTAGAATGAAGAGATGAAGAAACAAAGACAACTACATAATGTTAGAAGTATGGGAAAAGCTCCCATTTACCCTGTACTGCCATGACACAGAACGGAGTTATAATTAAAGAATTAATTTGTGATACAAATGAACGTATTAGAAATGTGTTGTACACAAGCTTTTAAAGCTTATTCTTCGGACAGCATAAAGAAAGTACAGTAGGATGAACAACTGCTACTCAATCTGAGGCACCCCTAAAACTATCGGTATTTTAAGTGGATATCAGATTCATACAGGGGATAACCTCTCCTTGCCTGCGGTGGTGGGAAGTGGTGCTCCAGCTACCCTCAGCAGTCCCTAAAGTCCCTTCATCTTGAGGGTCACAAGAAAAAACTTATCTCTTCATAAGAAATTCTGTATCTGACTCCAGTCATTGCTTAAAAACAGTATTTCCAAATCAGCATAAAGTAAATCATGCTTCACTTCTTCTTGTCTTAACTAAAGAACATGAATACTCAGGGTCTCATTTAGTTCCATGACTATAGGAAGTGTCAGTTAAAGAAGATAAACTAATAACTCTAGTAATTAAAATTTGACTTTCCTGCTATTTTATATTCTTCACATAACTTCAGAATGTACTTCACCCAGGAAACAAGAAAGAACGTAAAAGTCTATTTGATTGTATAGGCTGTTCTCTTTTTCATCATCCCTGCCTTCCTTTACCCATGGTTCCACTTATAAATTGACATGATTTGACAAGTAAATGGTTTCTAATACAGGGAATTAAAGTAAAACAGGATTCCAATTTTAATTAATTATTTTTTTTCATTTATATTGTATTAACAATGAACTGTTTCACTCGAAGGGAAGGTATGGCTCATTGTTAATAAAGAAGGATCAATAAAACACCATCTGCTACAGTGAATATATATTGAAATAGTTTAAAGCACAAACAGTTTTTATTGTGAAAAAATCAAGCTATGCTGCCTAATCATTTATAGTTTTTTTAATCATTTACATAAGAAATAGATGGAAATTTTCCTTAAAACCTTGTTTAATAGGATTTCAAATTCTGATTATATATTCATTCATTCATCATTAGTGAAATGGATTCAAAGTGTAAGTAATCTAAATAATTTAAATTAATCATATATTACTAATTATTATTTACTAGTAATAATTAAACTTTTCTGGAGGCACTATAACAAGAAAAGCATTATCTAAAGTGATCTGACTATTGCTATAATAGAAGACTAGCCTCCTGTTTATGGTTTCTTCTTAGACTAGTAGCTATTTACTAAGTGTATGTATGCATCAGAATTACCTAGGGGGCTACTGTAAAATACAGGTGCCAGAGCATTACTCAGCAGAACTGGAGCAAGACCCAGAGGCAGTATTTTGGTATGTCTCCACCAAGTAAATTCTAACCAGTCATCTTTCTAATCAACTAGACTAAGGAACACTACCATCTATTTCCTAGATACATAACGAAGAGAAAAGTAGCTCAGAAATACTAGATGGCAGTAGAAAGCTAATGGTTTTTGCAATCAACACATAATGAAACAATTCTTGATCAAACAATTATGATAAAAATAACAGTTGATCAAACATTTAATCTCAGGAGGAGGAAAGAATTAACAGAGAAATATTACAGTAATTTTTAGATACTGGCTTTCTATATAAAGGGGTAGGGGGGTGGCCACTCTGTATCTTCTTTCCAAGCTTCTTTTGCTTTCTGACACAACGTCCACTTGGCCTTTGCACGAGCGCAGCTAGACCAACACGAGGATGGGATGTAGTTGATGCCTCGTGGGGCAGCCCTCAACCGCTGCGGATGGGACTTGCAGCTCAGTGCTCCAGGCCTCCATTCTTTGGACAATTAGCGGGATGTTCTGTATAATGCTCAGAAGTGGAATGATGAAGCCCCCAGGGCTGTGACCTCTAAAATGCTCCCTCCCACCGGTTCCTGCTCTCCCCTGCTTCACTCGCCCAGGCCTGCGCTCTGGGGTCGCTCTCCAGGACCAGGTCCCTGTCTCCAGCTCCTTTTCTAGGAGGAGGTAAAGAGGGAGGGAACTAGGCTGATGCTTCTATGTAAACAGCCCCAGCAGGGGAAAAAAATGTTAAAAGGTAAAGTATAATAATGTAAAAATTGTAGAAAGTGGTATACAAGAAAAGATTGTAACTGGAAACTTTCTGAGAAAATTTAAAAGGGCATAGTGAAGAGATTAACAATGAAAAGTAAGAGGTTTTAAAATGCTGATGAACAGTGACCAATAAAGTTCACAGTTCATTCTATGAACTAAAAGGTTCACAGTTCATAGCTTATTCCATTTGTTTTGTTAAAAAATAAACTGTCTATTGGCTGAATCTAGATATACAGGATCAGTAAACAAAGGAATTTCTTAATACTGGACACACTTGGCCCAGACTGTTACAACACACATTTTCCTTTCAGAAAAAACAGTCCCCTAAAATCAACACACCTGGTCAAACTGAAGGTCTTCGCCCCTCTGGAGAGACCTAGACAATGGCTTCTCCTGCAATTAAAAAAACGTATACACAAAGTGTGAGAAATCTTTCATCTGAAAAACAGTTTAGAAGAAAGGTTCTGTTCTGCTAATTCAAACATAATTTAGTATAATTATTTTAACTTAAAATATATGCAGTGTGACTGATCCCTTCTGTCACTGTTTACTGTGCGGGCTACCCTTGCGTATAGTGGTCTGACTTCTGAATAGAACAGATGTCTGGATTATGTTCAAATATGTGATGAATAATTCTTTTGTTGAGATTTTTAAGAATGATTTTCTAAATTTTCTACTGAATTCAAATTTTTATTGAATTTTTACATTCAATATGTATCATAAAAAACAAATGCCATTCTTCCATGAGAGAAACTAGAATTTAGACATATGTATATTTTGAAGCTTGTCTATCCAATAGTGTCCCAATTTCTTTCTCTTATTTATGACTAATTTTCATGAAAATAAATCCACAAATGTATTTACTGATCAAATGTCAAAATTTCTAATCTTAACTATTAGAAAATTGTATTTTTAAATATTTTGAATTTTAATGAGGTGAGGAAAACACCTGAATTCCATGGCACTTTGCTCACTTAATAGAAGTTTTTGGCGTGTCTTTGACACTTGAGCCCTCACAGACTAAGCACACTTTGGTAATTACCTCCCAAAGCCACACATACATGATGATGACCCTGTACAGTACTATATATGCCCAGTTAAGTAGCTCTAAAACTGCAGTAAAACAGTGAGTCCCATAGAACACTATTTCTAAATGCCTGGCAGAAATTGAACCAAAGGTCCTCTACTATCTTAATGTGAACCGTGTATTTAAGATGTGGGGTCGGGAGTGGGGAGGTGGAGGGGCTGTAAAAGGTTTCTTCCAAACTTGACTTATTTAATCACCCTTTTCACTGTTCATACCAAGTTTAAAGGTTTCGCAACACTTTGAGAAGTGCTGATCTAAGTAGTTTACTACGAATCTAGCATGTGTATATAATAGTTATGTATTCTATACACATAAACAACAAGCATAAAAGAGAGCAGTAACTTTTTCAGAAACACATACACTGTTCTTACACTTAATGTTTTTCATTTCTCAACAAACTCAACCTTCCTGAAAGATTTCTGAAGACTTGACATTCTTGTATAACTTTCCCTAAACCAGAAAATGGGGATGGGTTATCTTTTCATAATAAGAATCAGAAATAATTTTGAACTGGGATACTCACATTATCATTAGTACAAATAAACAAGTGGACTGTATTAAATATAAATCTAATCAAGGACTTTGTATTAACCTCTCAGTTTCATCAATGCATAGGTGAGGATGCCCCAATTATTGCTCAAGAAGATGTCCTGTCTTTCAGTGGATTTTGAAAAGATAAATCATTTAAAATTATGTTCATTTTTTCATTATCACAACTAAAAAATAGTAATCATTTTCAATATTCACACATATATAAATGCAAACACTTATGAACAAGTCCAAACTGCCTATCCATAGAGACAGGTAAAGAAATTTATAGCATTTTCTTTTATTGAAATAACATTCAACTGTTAGAAAAAATGAGAAAAGTTTATATGGGCTGATATAGAACAATTTTTATTTTACGTATATACAGTAAAATAAAATAAAAATATGTATATAAAATAAAAGTATCTAAGTACAGAAAAATGTAATATAATCTTCCCATTGTGTTTTTTAAAGAAAGGTAGCAGATACTGCAGAGATGGATAAATAATATGCATAAAAAATGGTTTACTAAAAACTGAACAGTGATCATCTTGATTGAAAATGGAAGGGTCATTGTTTTTATTATATAATCTTTAGAACTGTTTCCACTTCTTGTAATGTCATTATTTCATAATAACATAAAAATTAATAATGATTCTAAGGCTCACAATCCTTTATGTTATGATTTTTTAATGAGTATAAATAGTATATATGTATAGAGTACCAAAAGCAACATGCAGCTTCCAGAGAAAGCAGGAATTTCTTAGAAAGATTTTGCTGGCATAACAATGACACTGAAACATTGCAATAATCTGCAACTAAAGGTGGCATTCTTTTCTAAACACTCCCTGTCCTCATGAAGCAAAAGTCTAAAGACAGAGCAAACAACATGTACAGTATCATGTTACACAGGGTTCAGGGTACAAATTGGAGTGGGTGGGGAGGTTTTAGATGGAAGGACCACTGAGAAGATGGTATCTGAGTCACGGCTGGAGAAGATGAGTAAGCTTGCCACACAGGGTGAAGAAAAGATAATCCCGCTGATACTTCTGAACTCCCAAAAGGCGCAGGAACTAGAGAACTTCGGTGATGGAAAAGCGTGGGCGAACGTGAAGTTAAAAATAAGAGCGCTGCTTGAACGACTGTTTAAAAAGACTGAGGCCCTGGCTGAGAGGCTTAGTTGGTTGGAGCATCATCCCATGCTCCAAAATGGTGAGGGTTTGATTCCTGGTCAGGGCACATATGGGAGGCAGCTCTCTCTCTCTCTCTTTGTCTAAAATCAATAAACATATCCTTGGGTGAGGACGGAAAAAAGAAAAAAAAAAGAAAGATTTAGCCCGTCCTTTTCCTTCCCCATTCTGCTTATCAGGTTGACGTCCCTCCATCTAACCCACAGAGAAACTGCCCTTCTTAGCAAAGGACTCAATGGAGAAATGCCAACTGGGAGACACTGCAGTTGAAGATGAGGTATCATACTGAACATGGAATTTAAGCAAAAATTTATGTAACAAATATCAAAAAACCCAGTTATCTTCTGCCTCCAGAGCTCCAGAAAGCTAGCAGCTAAGCCTAAACCATCCCATTCCGGGTAGTGGAGGAACCTCTGACCAGCTCCCAGGAGAAGATCCCACCGGGGTAGTTCAGACAATAAGCACTGAAGACCATAGTCAGAAAGGTCCCTCCATGAACATCAGCTGCTTAGTGCCTCAAAAGTGAACTGTTTCAATGAACCTCTGAGGAGAAGAAGGTGAAACTAACAAAAAAATGTAGTTTGAAGGAAAGAAGAGATCATACAGAAACACTTTTAAAACATATATATATTTAATATTATTAATAGTGGAAATTGCAAAGTTGTAAAAATGCTGAGCCTAAATCAAATATATAGTCAAAATCAGCAGTTAACTGTTTAAACCCATCTTCTTTTCTAGTCACTGGCAATCTACAAGATTAACAGATAAACTTAGATATGCCTGGATCATTACCCAGGATTGATCCACCTCCTTTTAGGAAGAAAGAAGCCTTTGGTGTTGGATTGCATAGTCTGCAAGCTGCTATTTCAATCAATGATTGCCCTTCCTTTCTGAATCTTCCTTCTCAAATGAAAATTAAATTGTGGCTAAAAGTCAAGCTCAGCTAATCTTCGCTTCTCTTGGTTAACCTCCTTTTATTATGGTTTCTAACACAGAAGAAAAAAGGCCAGCTCTAGAACTCATTTTAGAGGTAGATTAAATTGTTTTAGCAAAAACCATTCACATTTGGGCTTCATGGCTTACTGTGCACCTAACCATGAGACAGGCCGGCCTCCCCGTATCTAACATTCCATGGGTGCTACGTTCTTTAAAGTGACCGTGTGAGAGGTTCATTAGGGAATTCAAGAGTGTCCTCTTGGATGGATGTTTATTACCCAAAAGGGTACAGAATAAATTTCAAAATAAATAAAATCCCAATAAATGCACTTGAAGCTATAATAAAAATATCGTGACAATATTGTATTCAATGTATTTTCATCATCTAATCTTATCTAGATACACACAATCCACCCAGACTTGGACATACATGAAACAAAGTTGGCAGAGATCTGATAAGAAGAAATGATGCAGCTGTACAGGAATATAGGGAGTAAAAGCTGTAAAATACAGTGGGAATTTTCTCAGCCTCGGTTTGTCCATGGCTGCTGGAGACCCCAACTTCGGGGGTTTCCTGCTGTGTTAGAAAGAGTGAGCTAGAACTTCTCCTGAACTATGATGATGGGGTAGAAACACCTATTTTTGTGATGGAATCCTTACCACCATTCACAATAATTTTATAATCTCATCTTAGATTACACAGCGGGTATCTCTGAAATCAGCTTTTAAATGAATAAATATAATCAGCACCAGACTAGTATCCTGAAAGAACCATTAAAAGCTCTGTTGACATGTTTTGTTAGGAAAACAAAGGGCACACAGCACAGCAATGTTCTTAAGGCTGAAGTCAACTTAAAATACAAATCTTTGCTAAGTACCTTCTGCTAGGTATCTGCCACGGGCAGTGCTACAGACAGGAAGGTGAGCGACTCCTGGCTGTTCGCATCAAGTAGCTCATGTCAGAGGAGATAAACATACGAGCAAATAATATCAAATGTCAGAATCTAGAAGTATGAACAAAATACCATGGTAAAGCAAAGGCTCATTTAGTTTGAGGATAATCACTGTTAAAGGGCAGAGCTTTAAAAAACACAGCACACATCATGAAAAGAGAATTGTGAGGCATTATACAAACCGTAACAAGATTGTGAAGAGGCTGAAATAACCCAATAAGCACCTGAATTTATTCCACAGCAATGAAAAGTGAGAAAGATTTTTAAAGCAGAAAGGTGCTATTTGTGTATTAGATGAAGAAAAGTCTGCGTACAACAAGAAAATGGAAAAGCAATGGACCACTTCTTGACTGGTTAGAAGGCTCTTGCAATGGTCTAACATGACAGAACCTGACCCTGAGCGAGGGCAGTGACAATGGCACTGGAAGAATAAGAAAGGAGAAAGACGTAAGAATGCCACTTTAGAGATTCAGTCAAATTACATAATTTTACTCATATTTTCTTTTAATATTTTTGCTCTCAAGAGCTTCGTATTAAAATTCCTTTAAGAATATAGTCTTTGAGAGCAGACAGGAACATAGGCACTGCACACTTTTAAACATTTCTTAAGTCGGGAGATGACTCTGGCTCTTGTCAAATCATCAACTTTCAGAATATTCTAGATTTTCCTTTATTTCTTCTTATATTATCTGTCTCAATAATTCCTATGGCGGCATCTATTTTTGTACTCCAGTGATCTGCAGCACTTAACAAAGTGCATCATGGGCTTCCTGGCAGGATGGCAGTATAGGTAAAAGCTGTACTCGCCTCCTCTCACGACTAGATCAAAATAACAATTACGGAAGAACCAACACTCAGAACCACCTGAAATCTAGCTGAACAGAAGGGTTCTATAACTGAGGATATACAGAAGCCGCATCGAGATTACTGGGAGGAGCAGAGAGGCAGAGTAGCTAGTCCCCCAGCCAAACGTGGCGATTAAAAATTAGGGGGGACATTTCAACTGCAGAGGTCCCCATTGAGGAGAGAGGGGCCCCAGCCCCACATCATGCTTCCCAGCCCAAGAAAGAAAAGTTCCCGTAACTTCTGGCTATGAAAACCAAAACTTTCGGCTGAGTGAGACAAAGGGCTTCTGGAGTCCCAGGCCTTCCTCTTAAAGGGCCACGCACAAACCTACTTGATGACAGACTCACTTGCTCTGAGCTCCAGCACTGGAGCAGCTATCCAAAAGGTGCCCGGAATATACGGTGAAGAGCTGGTTCCAGGTAAGAGCTGCAGGGGCAGCTTTCTCCCAGACACAAGTGCTGGGAGAAGCCATTGTTCCTTTGCAGAGCACTCCCTATAGACATAGGCAGGTGTTCTATATGAGTATCCATCTATCTGGCTAACAGTGTTTGCCCGGCTGTGGCAATTTCCTGAGATGCCACCCCATCTAATTTGTGGGCCCATACAAGCTGCTTCCAGTGTCTTTTCCATACATGCAGCCTGTTTTGGTTCATGTTGTGGGCTTTCCTAAAACCTCTAAGAGGGTCTCAAACTAAAGAAGCAGTGTCTGGCCTCAGGGTGACCCAGGGCCTCTTGCTAAGTGGCCTTAGCAGTGGCCAGCTTTGGTTCATAGTTTGACCTCACCCAGACACCTCCAAACCCAGCCCAAGTAGCAGCCATTTGCAAATTGCTACGTAGTTTACGACACTTGGCCCCAGTCCGGCCATAGATGGCGGCTGACCTTGGACTACGCCTTCCAGGAAGCAGCAAGTCACCACACCCAATGGACAGCTTCAAACCACATTGAAGCACCACCTAACCACCTCTACCAGCAACACATCCTCACAGCTGATCAGCCTGGGGGTTAAGTTCTGCCCACTGATGTGCCAACGGCAATCAAGGCTAAAACCCAACAAGCAGGTGCACACAGCCCATGCAGGGACGAGGGGTGGGGATGGGTGACCAGGGACACCTACTACATAGGCCACTGACTGTACCAAGACCAGGAAACACAGCAGCTCCACCTAATACGTACAAACAAACACAGGGAGGCTGCCAAAATGAGGAGACAAAAAAACACGTCTCACATTAAAGAACAGAACAAAACTCCAGAAAAAGAACTAAACAAAATGGAGACAAGCAAGCTACTAGATGCAAAGTTCAAAACATTGGTACAAACATGCTCAAGAAACTTAGTGAGAACTTCGACAGTATAAAAAAGGGGCATGGAAATCATGAAAAAGAACCAGTCATAAATGAAGGATATACTAACTGAAATGAAGAATAATTTACAGGGAATCAACTGTAGAATAGATGAAACCAAAAATCAAATCAGCAATTTGGAATACAAGGAAGCAAAAAACACCCAATCAGAACAGCAAAAAGAAGGAAGAATCCAAAACAATGAAGAGAATGTAAGGAGCCTCTGGGACAACTCCAAATGTACCAACATTTGCATCATAGGGGTGCTGGAAGGATGAGAGGCAGCAAGAAATTGAAAACCTATTTTAAAAAATGACTGAAAACTTCCCTAATATGGTGAAGGATATAGACATCCAAGTCCAGGAAGCACAGACAGTCCCAAACAAGATGAACCCAAAGAGACCCACACCATGACACACCCTAATTAAAACGTGAAAGGTTAAAGCAAAGAGAGAGTATAAAAAGCAGCAAGAGAAAAGGCAGTTACCATATTTTGCTGTGTATAATGCACACCCATGTTTTTGGCCCAAACTTTCAGGAAAAAACCTTTTGGTTTTTAAATTAATTTTTTAAATTTAGCTATATTTAGAAATAAAACCAATTACTGTATTCCAGGGTATTATTTTGCATACAGATATTGTTATTGCTTTCTAGAGTTACAGTATTAACAAACAAGAATAAAAGAATTAGCCCTGGCTGGTGTAGCTCAGTGGATTGAGCGTGGGCTGCGAACCAAAGCATTGCAGGTTCGATTCCCAGTCAGGGCACATGCCTAGATTGCAGGCCACGGCCCCCAGCAACCGCACATTGATGTTTTTCTCTCTCCTTCCCTCCCTCCCTCCCTCCCCTCTCTAAAAATAAATAAATAAAAATAAAATCTTAAAAAAATTAAAAATATTTATATAGATACAGAATTAGTACTACCCATGCATAATGTGCATCCTTATTTTTTCCTCAAAAATATGGGCAAAAAAAGTGTGCATTATACAAAGCAAAATATGGTAGTTACCTACAAGGGAACTCCCACAGGACTGTCAGCTGATTTCTCAATAGAAACTTTGCAGGCCAGAATGGATTGGCAAGAAATATTCAAAGTGATGAAAATCAAGGATCTACAACCAAGATTGCTCTACCCAGTAAAGTTATCATTTAGAAATGAAAGAGCTTCACAGACAAGAAAAAGCTACAGTAGTCCATCACCACCAAACCAGTATTATAAAAATATTAGGTGATCTTCATTAAGAAGAACAGAAGAAAAAATAGATAAAAAATATGAATAATAAAATGGCAATAAATACATGTCTATCAACAATTACTTTAAATTCATATGACTTAATGTCTCCAATCAAAAGACATATGGAGGCTGAACAGATAACAAAACAAGACTCTTACCTATGCTGTCTACAAGAGCTTACTTCAGACTGAAAGCCAAACACAGGTAAAGTAAAGGGATGGAAGAAACATCTCATGAAAATGGGGTGGGGGGAAGCTGGCATAGCAATACTTACAGCAGACAAAAGAAAGTTTAAAACAAAGGCTATAACAAGAGGAAAAGAATGACCCAGCAATTCCACTTCTGGGTATGTATCCAAAGCAACCCAAAACACTAAATTGAAAAAATGTATACATCCATATGTTCACTGTAGCATTATTTACAACACCAAGATATGGAAGCAACCTAAGTGTCCAGCAATAAATAAATGGGTAACAAAGTTGTGCACACACACGCACACACACACACACACAGGAGTATGAGTCAGCCATAAAAAAGAATAAAATCTCACCATCTGAAACAACATGGATGGACCTAGAGGGTATTGTGCTGAGTGAAATAAATCAGGCAGAAAAAAGACAAATGCCACATGATTTCACTTACATGTGGAATCTAAAAAACAAAATAAACGAATAAGCAGAACAGAAACAGACTCACAGATAGAACATTTTGACAGTTGCCAGAAGGAAGGGTGGTTGGGGGCATGATTTAAAAAGGTGAAGGGATTAAGAAGTACAATCGGTAGTTACAGAATAATCATGGAGAAGTAAGTACAGCAGAGAGAATACAGTCAATAATGTTGTGATAATTATGCACGATATATGATAGGTACTAGATTTACTAGGGAGATCACTGTAAGTTATGCAAATGTCTAATCACTGGTTGTATACCTGACACTAACATAATATTGTATGTCAACTGTAACTGAAAAATAAAAAATTTTGTAAAAAGGGAGGGCGACCAATGAACCTATTACAGCTCTCTAGATAGCTTTTTACTATAGTAGTCCTCCCTTATCTGCAATTTCACTTTTAGCAATTTCAGTTAACTGTGGTCAAGAGCAGACCAAAATGCCACATAGAAAATTCCAGAAATAAACAATTCATATGTTTTAAATTGTGTGATGTTCTAGCACTGTGGTGAAATCTTGCGCTGTCCTGCTCTGTGCCACCATGGATGTGAATCATCCCATTGTCCAGCATATCCATGTTGTATGTGGCACCTGCCCATCAGTCACTCAGTAGCCATCTCGGTTATCAGATCGACTGTCCTAGTGCCACAGTGCTTGTGTCCAAGTAACCCTATTTTATTTAACAGTGGACCCAAAGTGCAAGAATAGTGATGCTGGCAATTCAGATACACCTGAGAGAAGCTGCAAAGTGCTGCTTTTATGTGAAAAGGTAGGTGTGTATGGGGAAAAGATAGTAATATATAGGGTTCAATACTATCCCTGGTTTCAGGCATTTAATAGGGGGTCCTGGAACTTATCTCCCCATGGATAAAGAGGGAGATACTATCCTAACCTATCTCAAATTTTAAAGACTAGTTTTAGAACAGTTTTAGGTTCACAGCAAAAGTGAGAAGACAGAGACTTAGCCCACACACGCATAGCATCCTCCACTACCAGTATTCTCCATCGAAGTGGTGCGTTTGTTACCCCTGATGGACCTACACCGACTCATCAGAATCATCCAAAACCCACAAATTATATCACAGTTCACTTCACTCTTGGTGCTGGGTGTTCTACGGGTTTGGACAGGTGTATAATGACATGTCTCCGACCTTACAGTATCATGCAGGGTACTCTCACTGACCTAAAAACACTCAGTGCCCTGCCTATTCACCCCTCCCCCACACCCAAACCCAGGCAACTACTCATCTTTTTACTGTTTTCATAGTTTTGCCCTTTCTAAAATGTCATATAGGTGGAGTCATATAGTATGTAGCCCTTCCAGATTTGCTTCCTTTAAAACCTTTTCAAGCATATTATTTTCTTTGCAAAATGTGTATTATATTGGTTAATACAAAAATTCAAGAAAATATTTCAGATTTACAGGTCAGCTCTACTCACCAAGGGTTCAGCCATTACAACTTCAATTTTCTTTTCAGCTTGAACAGCAAATTCTGCAAAGAGGCTCTTGATGACATATTCACCAGGCTTGACATCTGGGTCAATCGTAATGCTTGACATGATGATATTCCTTTTCCCCGATGTGGAATGAAAGTTGGAAGAAGCACAGTACTTATTCACTTTGCTCACTGGTGCTGACGCTAAAAACAAGACACAAAAGAACTCTACTTTAATAATGAACTATTTAGGCCTACTATACCCATCCTACTTAATAAGCATGCTGTCCCGAAACTGCATTGAGATCTCCCAATGTGTATGACCACACTCTATGTTTCTGTATGTACACTTGCTGCCTTCTAACACTTCCCAACATAACTTTAATTTAGTTACATGTCTACTACATATTGTTTTCCTGTCTACCCCACTAATGTGAATTCCGTAAGAACAAGGATTCTCTTGCCTTTTTTGTTCATTAATAAACCCCAAGGACTATGACTGGCATGTACTAGGTACACAATAAACAGGTACTGAATAAATGAATTTTAAGCAAAGTCACATGTGGTGAAGGAAATAAAACATATGTGAGTGAATGAAACGCGGACGGGGTTAGGGGTTGAAGTACACTACTTCGGAGAGCGTGCTCCACAAAGGCCTCATGTAGAAAAGCTACCTTTGAACTCACACATAAATGATGAAAAAGAGGGAACAAGGCAAAGCACCAGGAACAGAAGGCTGGGAGCTGCGTGTGAATGTTTGAGAAAGTAGAAGAGGACCAGTGTGGCGGGAACTCAGGGAAGGAAGCAGAGGCAGAAGCAGTGTGAGAGGAAGTCAGAATCATTAGTCAGGGATCAAACTCTTAGAACTTTGTAAGAAAGTTAGATTTTATTCTAAATGCAATTATAATTCTGTGTGAAGTATTAACTTGGAGGTGGATAGGATCTGGCCTCTCCCTAAAAGATCTGTCGGGATCCTCTGGAAAATGGATTGAAAGAGGGCAAATATACAATCGGGGAAGCCACTGCAGAAGTCCAGATGACATGGTCATAGCTCGGACTAAGGGGATGGCAGTGGCACAGGAGAGAAGGAAAAGAATTTGAGATCTGTCATATGTTAGTGGGTTTGATGCCAAGGTGAGGGAAGGGAATTAAAGATGACTCTATTTTTATATTTAAATCACTCAGATATACAGTTTGATAGTGGTGCCATTTACTCAGTTAGGAATGACACTGTGCCTGGCAGACAGCACGCTGCACCAGGTGTGGCACGGAAAGAGCACACACCACCGTGTGCTACTTATACTCACCTGTTCTGCTCCCTCGACTGCCTGGGCAGCCGGCCTTGGATTTCTACCCACAGTTTATCCTCCCCTCATTCTTGCAGCCTGCTGCATCACACAGACTCGTGCATGCTCTAACTATAGCTTATGTCATCCCCCCTGCCCTAGAATATTCATGGAGAACTTGCAAGAATGTACTCTCCACCTCAACATGATCTCCAGATATGGCCCTATCATGTGCTGTCCTATATGCAAACCCTCTCCTTGAAAAGGAAACAGAACGCAGTTACTCAAACAGTGAATTTCTGTCTACGTGTATGTGTCTATATAACTATAGGACAATCAACTCGCTCTAAATTCACACATTCCAAACTCATAAGGAATTGTTCTGTCACCTAGAACAGCTTCACCAAACATAGTACATATCAAGATATAGAAAGGTGACCTGTCATAACTCCAATAGAAAATTCGAGAAAGTAATACAAAGTCAGGTTATAGCAGTCATTTCTGAAAAAATAATTTATGAATTAAAAAAATCTCCTTGAAAGACACAAATTCCAAATACTTGACTTCCTTTTATGCCCTATTCATTATCCTTGTTTATTCACTAATATTTGCACAGAACTGAGTATTTTCCTCCAAGGTTAAGAAATTAGTCACATATGATTATTATATTTTTAAAAATCATCTAAAATATTATAAGTTATTAATATTGCACCTCAAATATCTTTGTATCACATCAAATTAAAGTACAACATATTGTATTCTTGAACTGAAATTATATAAGAACAATTAAAGACAAAAATTCGCAGTCCTTTGAACACAGTGCACACTATTTATTTTAAACAATGACCGTCTTGTTGACTCCGCTTCATGATCCAACATTGTGTATTATAAAGGAGAGAATCTATTAACAAATGTCATTGTGGAAAAAGAGATCTTAAATTTAAAAATGTTATTGTGGAACATCAAGAATTCTCTATTTTATATCATTATGTTGGATAACCCTACAGAATCATTTAAAAAAGATATTCAGTTTTCAGAATTTTAACTTATATTTTAGAAATAAAAATGAGGATGAAATATATTCAAGACTGACTTAAAGATATAGACATAAAATGTATCTTTTTCTTTAATTAATTTTGTAAGCCTTTAATTAAAGATTCATAAGATCATAACAGTTACAAAGGTTTCTCTGGCTTCAACTTTACGATAAATGTTAACTAACCAAGAAGTCTTATAATAGAACTAGGTACTTAAATTCTAGACTTTGAAGAAGCATAAACTTTTTAATTGACGTTTAGCCTCTGAACAGTCTCTTTAAAATGGAAAGCTTTAGTTAAAAGATCTCTCGAATAACTCACCTGTACTGTCTTCTACTTCAAAAAAGCATAAACATAAACTAAGCATAAATAAATATTCCTGCATGTCACAATTGCATATTATAAGAAATTTGCCAATAAAGGCAAAACTTTAAGAAAAGTCTGTATTTATCTTACAAATAAAGATTTATTTTGCAGATGTCTATATATCTCCCAAATAAACATATTTCATATTTGAAAAAATCAAATTTTGAAAATTACTTTTAAAGAGTTAATTACTTTTACTTCCATCCACAAAGCCCTAGTGAAATCAGAGAAAGACCTATACCCCCAAACTGAAAACTGGACAAAAGACATGAATAAGCAAGTTACAAAACATAAAATAGGCCAGTACCATGAAAATAATATTTAACATCACTAATATTTAAAAACAAACGAAAATTAGATAACATTTTCATGTATCAAAATGGCTTTCCCCAATTTTGTATTTCACTATAATGTGCAACTTTCGTTAATAAATGTGATTTTTTTCTCCTACTCTGGCTAATAGTTAAGAAAAAGAGGTGATCACTCTAAGCCAGGAAGAAAGCTAGTTTTTACTAAACTATGTAGAATAACTTGATGTCACTTGACTGCCTGAGTTAAATATTTTATAAAGTTAAATAGTAATAATTATCTACAGGCTATTATACAATTTTTTAAAAATTATGAGGGAATAAAGTCATAACTGGTAGACAACAGCTCTTAAGAACAAAATTCAGGCACTGAACTACAATTTGTAAAACCCCAATGTCATATAAACACTCCTAGGAAATAAATCTATTGAACTCTTACTGATAATAAGAATAAAGCACACCCTGACCAATGTAGCTTGGCTATCCTGGTTGGGCATCATCCTGTAAAGCAAAAGGTCCCCTATTCCATTCCTGGTCAGGGCACATGTCTGGGTTGCAGGTTCGATCCCCAGGCAGCGCACATACGAGAGGCACTCAATCAGTGTTTCTCTCTCACATCAATATTTGCTTTGTTTTATCCATCCCTACCCCTCTCTAAAAATAAACAAAATTTTTGTTAAAAAAAGAAAAGAGCAAGACCTGAGTAATTAAAATATGGGTATTAAAAACAAGCATATTTATTCTTTCTTAGATAAAGTGTAAATAAAATTAATATGGCATTATTTTAGAGAGCCAACTCTCTAGCATTGTACTTAGAATACATAATAAAACAATTACCACCTTTTTCATGTCCATAAGACTACTACAGTCTTCTACAATAAATTTAAATTCAGTTGAGGAAAACAGACAAGTGAGAAGAGACGTATCAATGCTAACCTGACTCATCTCTGGTTTCATTACTCTATAGCAGCCACTTTCAGCCCCTCTCTCTGTCTTCACTATATTCTTAAGCACAACACTAACCAGTAACAGCCCTCAAAATACGCACTAATTCTCAACTATCAGGGTATTTAAGATAAGGATGGGTAGGGACCAGTAGACGTGATTTACTGAGACCCCAATAAAGTCTGTGAAAGCAGCCTGCTGCTCTTTCACCCCAAGGTATTTATCAATAAAAATTATTAATTTATAGTCACAATCTTATATATGTACCTGCATACTACATGTATGTATCTATGTATAAATTCATATCATGCAGAAATGTAACAAAGTACCAAACAATTGCTTACTAGTCTAATAATTATTACTTACAATGGCTAAACAACAATTTTGATGATCACATAAAAAGAAAAGGCTTGAAACAGGAAAAAAATATAAAAATATCTCAATTTTAAAAACAAAAGCAAAATTCTTAGTTGAAAAAGCAAGTCTATTCCCAGCAAGTTATTTTGCGAATATCAACAAACTGACTCTCAAGCCTGCACGGAAAGGCAAACGGCCCAGCAGAGCTCGTACAGTGAAGGAGGAAAAGAAAGCTGAAGTCCTTACACGAGCCGAATCAAGTCAGTGTGGCACTGGCGGAAGACAAGACAGATCAGTGGGACAGAAGATAAAGCCCAGAAACAGGCCCTGTACGAATACAGTCAACTGGACTGAACTTTGACAAAGGAACAAAGGCAATCAATGGGGAAAAGAGGCTTTCAACAGATGGTGCTGGCATAACTGGACACCCACATGCACATTTTAAAAAATCTAGATACAAACCTAATTTTCACAAAAATTAACTCAAAATGAATCATAGATGTAAATTTATAATGCAAAATTAAGTCTAAATGTAAATTGCAAACCACCCTGAGTTCCCAGAATATTAGGAGAAAAACCTGGCTTCTCTTAGGTTTAGTGATGTCTTTCTAAAAACAATACCAAATAACATCCATGAGAGAAAAGTTGGTAAGTTTATTAAAATTAACTTCAACTCTACTAAAGATACTATTAATAGAATGAAAAGACAGGGCAGACTGGAAGAAAATGTTTGCAAAACACATATCCAGTATCCAAAATATATAAAGAATCCTTAACACACAAAGAATTCCTAAAACTCAACAATAAGAATATAAGTAACCCAATTCAAAAAAATGGACAAAACACTGCAACAAACCCTCACCAAAGTAATAGCAAATAGCATATGAAAAGATGCTCTACATCATGTCACCAGAGAAATGCAAATTTAAAGAACAATGAAATACAACTACACACCCAACAGAATGGCCGAACCAAGACCACCGACAACTCCGCATGCTGTGAGCACTGTGCAAGGACGAGCACTCCCATTCACTGGTGGTGGGAACACGAAATTATACGGCCACTTTTGGAAGCCAGTTTGGGGGTTTCTTATGAAGCTAAACATACTCACACCACATAACCCAGCAACTGCACTCCTTGGTATTTACCCAAAGAAATTTAAAATATGTCCACACAAAAACCTGCGCACATTATGTTTATGGCAGCTTTATCACAACTGCCAAAATGTTGAAGCAATCAAGATGTGCTTCAGTGGGTAACTGGGTGTATTTTGGTATATCCAGCACTTAAAAAAATAAAGCAGAATTTTTGAGTCATGAAAAAACTTGGAGGAAACTTAAAAGCCTATTACTGAGTGAAAGATGCCAGTCGGAAAAGGCCACATACTGTTTGATCCCAACTATGTAACATTCCGGAAAAGGCAAAACTATGGAGACAATTTTAAAAATCAGTGGTTATCAGGGGTTCAGGTTGGGGGGAGGAGAAAGGGTGAATGGGAGAACATAAGGGACACTTTTTAGGACCGTGAAACTGTTCTGTGTGAAAGTGTAACTGTGGATACATGCCACTATACATTTGTCAAAAGCCCACAGAATGTACAACACGAAGAGTTAATGCAATGCAAGGTGCAGACTCCGGGTGATCACGATGTTTCGTTGTAGGTTCATCAATTGTTTTAACAAGTGTACCACACTCATGCAAAATGTTAATAACAGAGAAATGGGGGCATAAGGAGAGGGTACATGGGAACTCTACTTTCTACTCATATTTTCTGTAAACTTAAACTGCTCTAAAAGCTGAAGTCTATTAATTTTCATAAACATAAAAATAAAAGAAAGAAAGGCTTATTCTATCCCTGTCAGCCAGAACCAAAGGGGCCTGGGAATAATCAAAATAAACAACAGCTCCAGCTAAAGCTTAAAGCAATAATATACTTGGCTCAAGCTGAGAAAAAGGAAACAGTTTATAAGTCAATTAAAAACAAAATGTCAAAAACACAAATCAGATTATACGGCTGACGGACTAAAAGCAGAAACCAAGAAAGCACCATCAGTATCAGGGAGTAAGTGTGAACCTCAGCTCCTGGAGAGGCCGGCTGGGTAAATGTGCTGACTGACTGTCCAGAGAAACACCGTGCGTGTGAGAGCAGGTGCATCTGAAGGAGAAAGAGGACATAACGTTGTGTTCACTGGCACAACATGAAAGCCTCCCTTGATGACTTTATTGCACAAACACAATTTGCTATAAAGCAAGGTATACCTCAAAATCCCTTCATGAATGAAGGAAACTCCTACCAGACACTGTTCCTATCTGACGGAAATGAAACATTAATTTACACTTTATTGAAGTAATTCTGCATATCATCTCATTTTTTTCCCTAACAAATCTATTCTCATTTTCAAGTGATACACAGGTAAAAGGCTCAAAAAAAAGTCCTGATTTATAGTGTTTGTTTGCCCCTTTCCATTGCCTATTTACTTCCATCATGGCTGATTTCAAGTTACCAATGGTTTAACAACCCACTGGTAAAATCCCTGGTAAGAATGAGGTTTGAGATCCAAAATACCACTTCGGTTATCATCCATTTGTAAGGAGAAGTTGACTCCTAATTGAAGTCACTTGCCACATTAGGTCCTGAGTTTCTAAGAACTTTCAGATCAGTGGCTTTATTTTCTCCAGAATGGCCAGATTTTGATATATCCATTTTTCTCCTTTAAATGTCTAGGTTATTAACATACTGCTTGCTTAGAATAACTATTTCCCAAATCAAATATTTTGGCTGCATCTTAAAATTCATTTACAAAAAAACAGGCTAGGAAGAAAAGGCTTTCCCATCCTGATTAGGTATATTTTTACTCATTTTTAAACTCTTTTTTAGTTTTATTTTTTCCATTTAAATCTGTCATCCAGATTTGAATATCTTTAATACATACACACACACAATAAAAACATTGTTTTATTTTTCCTCCAATATTTAATCAATTTTTCTGAGTTCCTTTACTGAAATTCTGTCACTAAGTTTATATTCACTGTCATGAGCTACAGCCAGACCCCGATGTGCTCGCTACGTGTTCATTACTGACCAGGTCTGCAACAGTGCCACGCTTTTAGTTACTGTAGCTTTAAACAGGTTGTATTATCTATTGGTATAAAAGCCCCTGTTTACTCGTCATCTTCAGCAATTTCTCGGCCACTGTCTTCCACTTATACTTTCAAGTTTATGCATATCTTCACAAGTTAATCAGAAAAAAAACGACATCTTAAGATCTCATCTAGAACCTGGCTTACCCTCATTAATGTATCTTCTTTTGTACACTCAAAGAAAAACGTGCATTTTCCTTCATAGGGGATCTAATTCTTATTAATTTTCTTAGTAAATACTTCATTTCTGTTCTATGTGAATGAAACCATTTTCCTCACTTCTCAGTCTAATTTTTCTGCTTCTGGTTGTATTTCAATGGATAAAAAAAAATTAAGACTTTTGCTTATTCTTTGGACAGCTGTTCCTAAAATGTTTATTTATCCTAGTCTAAACTATTCCCATTGAAAACAGTTTCTAAACATAGAAGTCCTATGATATCTTGGGCACATTTCCAATTTTTAACATGAAGTCTGCTTCAGAAATATCACTTCCTATAAAGCTCAAGAAAAATGATCTATCATCTAAGCAATCCATTATTCACTCGGCTTGAGTCTTTTGAGCCTTCAGGAGGTCAGCTAAGAAACTATTCAGAAAATCTAGAAATAATGTGGTATTTTTAAAAATGTGCATGAACCTAGGAGTCAGAAGACCAAGGGCCCTTGACTTGACTGACTACTTTGTATCATTATAATCTTGGTCAAATTATTTAACCTCTGTAAGCTTTTGCTTTCTCTCTAAAAAAATAAAAATAAATAAATGACTTGAATTATATCTCAGCCATAGATATGTATCAGAAGCAACAAGAAAGTTGTTTTCATTTTTGTTCTCCTCTACTCCTCTCACAAAAATTTTCACTGCCAGGGGGAAAAGCTATTGTGGCCAACTTTTCTCCTCGAGGCAGACCAGAACCTGGGGATCAGCACAGGGTAAGACTGAAGTGAAAAGCTGAGCATCAGAATCCTGTAGGACCTCGTCCAGCAAACACACCTAGCTAGACCTGGGCCTGGGGGAGGTGAGCAACTGCATGTATATGTGCAGCTGTCTTTTACTTCTCAGGGGCTGTGCGGAACCTTTAAGTAGGAGGACTGAATCCTCCACACCCCTGAGGCTGAGGGGATGGGAGAAGACAGGGAGCAAAGGGGCTCCCTCCTAATATCTCAACTGGGAACTAACAGAGGCTGAGACTGCTTTCTCTTCCCTCACCCTTAGGGTTACTCTTTAAACTATGTATCGTCCATGCTTAATTAGCAGACAAGGAAACCTAATTGCACACTACTGGTACCCAGCAGCTAGTGACAAAGAAAGCATGTACCAAACACCAGCAGCAAATATCATAGGTTTCAAAACACCAAATCTATTTCAATTAAAAACAGAAACTAAACAATTATACTGATTCTTGCCTTACCATTCAACAACATCCTAGAAGGTACAGAATTATGTAAGTAAATGCAGGAATACCAAAACATTAAATCACTGTTATAAATGTTGAAAAAGAAAACATGAAACTTTCTATATTAACTAGCAATAACCACCTAAAAATGAAAATGAGTAAAAATCTATTCACAAATACAAAACAGGTGGGGGATAAATTTAATAAGAAAAGCACAGGGCTTACATGGAGGAAACTACAAGATCACATTAAAAGACATAAAAGAAGATCTGAACACAGAAAGACATAATTTGTAGATGAGAGAATTATAACTGTCAATTCTCAAAAAAAATTAATATATTAATTACTACAGTTCCAATTAAGATTCCAATACTATTCCGTTTAGGTTGTGTTGAGCAAAACTATCTTAGAATATACATGGAAGAACAAATACCCAGAAAAGCTAAAAAAGTTATTTAAAAATATTTTCTAAATCAGAAGATATAACTATAATCAGAATGCATTATAATTATCATCAAAACATTATACCAAAATATAATATAAATTGACTATATCATAACAATGTAACAGTAATCAAGTCAGCAAGTGTTGATAAATCAGAATAATGTAAAAGATTAGAGCACTCCTCAAAATTTCCAGAATTCAACATGGGCAAAATCAGAAGGATGAGAAATGTTTATTTAGTAATAATGTTGGAATAATTGGCTATTCATCTGGAAAAAAATATATTATATTCAAAAACCAAAGTCCAGATGGATATGAAATTGAAAGCCTTTATTTTATTGAAGATTTTATTTATTTACTTTTAGAAGGAGAGGGAGGGAGGGAGAAAGAGAAGGAGAGTAACATCAATGTGTCAGAGGTACATAGTTGCCGCTGACACATGTTTCCAATGTGGACCTGGCCTGCAACCCAGACATGTGCCCTGACTAGGATTCGAATGGGTAACCTTTCGGTTTGCAGGATGGCCCTCAATCTACTGAGCCACGCCAAAGTTAACTTAAAAATTAACTTTAAAGGTAATTTTTAAAAAGTCTTAGAAAAAATTAGTAGTCAACATGTACAATCCAGGGAAGAAGAGACCTTTAGCCAAGATAGTAAACCCAAATTATAAAAAGAAATGAAAACATTCAATTAAATAAAAATTTTAAACATTTATAAAGTAGATGGTACCATAAACAAGAAAAGACAAAGTTGAACAAAAATATAGATGACAGAAAATATAAAATATTCAAACAGCTCTTACAAATTAACAAGAAAAAGAAAACAACAGAGAAAATTTGTCAAAAGATATACTTAGGCAAATCACATAAGAACAAGTGTAAAAAGACAATACATAAAAAAAATTCATTCAAATTTGTAGTACCCATAAAATGCAAATTAAAATAGCAATGAGCTTTCATTTTATGCACATCTGACTGGCAACTATTAAAAAAAATAATTCGATCTCTTGCTGGCAAGGTACAGGGAAACTGAACATTTCACACGTTGCTGATAGAAGTGTTTCATCCACCTAAGTACGATCCAGCGGGCTGGACAAGGATGATTCTTCCGGCCCTCATAGCAGAGCGTCACAGATATTAATGTCTTTGAACTTCAGGCTCTCCATGCCACTGATAGTAATTTAGCAATGTATGACCTACCCCACAAGGAGAGCAAAGGATGGTCTGCCAGCTCAAGCATTAACACTTACTTGGCGTATTTCTCATCGTTAAATTAATAAATTGGCAAACATAAAAACTCATTTCCGTCAGACTGTTAATTACAATTCTACCCGTTGGATAAGATTTCAAATCCACTCTCAGTCTTAATGTAAAGTCAAGTTTTCTGACCAGTCCCGGTTTGCTGGCTTCTCTGGCAATTCCTCAAATCAGAATCAAACTCTTTGGAGTGAGGCCCAGGTATCTTTACATTTTGGAAAACTCCCCATCATGCCTCTAATGTGCAGCCACAGTTGAGAACCATTGCCTTTCGCTCATCCTTCCAAAGAACAAGAGCAGGTTCTACACAATGATTTTATTTGAAACTTATTTTGATCATTAAAAGCTTCAAAAACCCCACAAATAAGGAAATCTATGTATATAAACCCATCAGGCAGTTCAGAGAGTGTTAAAGACATGTCAGAGGCAAAGCTCTAGGAAGCAACAAGAAGGATCAGTAAAACAATTCAAAAACCTAGTTTTAAAAAGTTCTATATGGTTCTCCAGTTCGTACTGGAAACGCTGAACTGAGTTTTCTCTCAGGGTGTCTGCCACTTCACTACATGCACTGTCGTGCCCCAGGCTGCATATCTCGGGGCCTGCCAATCCTCCGCCTGACTCTAGCCGTGATTTCAAAGGCTGAGGTTTCAACGACGCTAACTTTGGAACCACCCTTGATTCCTCCCTGTGCCTTACGTTCTGTATCTAGTCTAGCATCAAATCCCACCGTTACTGAAGTGACCTGCCCTTTTTTCTGCACAGCTAAATTTTAAGTTCCCATTCTAATAACAGTCTAGTAAACTCCTGAAAAAGCTTCCCTCACAGTTAGCACTGCCTCTAAGCAGATGAAATAACAACTTCACATAGCAGCCAAAGTGACTACTTTCCATCTGAACCACACTAGGCCCTATACATCAAACCATGGTAATACCGTGTGTCCCCATACTCCGACCAAAAATGCGCCAGGGGTGCCAACTCCCATGCAGCAGAAGATCTGCGTATAGCTGAAGTCCGTCCTGCGCGTGTGGGGACTCCCATCACAGACTGAAAATACGCACTAACCTTACTTTCGAGATCGCTACGGCCATTTTATTGGCATTACATTTTCTTTTCTTCTGTAGGCTCCCTTATGGTAAGAATCACTCATTCACATACTGCTGCAAAATTTCATGTGAAGCTTCTTTTTGTTTAATTTCTTCTTCTTTTCTAAGACTTTTACTTCTAGAGCAGTTTTAGGTTCACAGCAAAATTGAGAAGACGGTAGAGTCCCATATACCTCCTACCCCTACACATGCACAGCCTCCCCTGGTGCATCTGTTGCAACTGAACCACCTACATGAACACATCGTTATCATCCAAAACCCGGCCCTCACATTAGGGTTCACTCTTTGCATTCTACATTCTATAGATTTGAATAAATTTACCCCCCTTTATAATATCACCCAGAGAGAGTAGTTTCACGGTCCTCAAAACCTCCTATGCCTCTCCCATTCACCCCTTCCTCTCCTTAACCACTGACGACCACTCCTCTTTCTACCATCTCTCCACACACTTCTGCCTTTTCCAGACGTCATATAGTTGGAAGCACACAGTATATAGTCTTTTCAGACTGGCTTCCTTTGCACAGTAATATGCATTTAAGGTTCCCCTAAGTCTTTTCACAGCTTAATAGCTTGCTTCATTTGAGCCACAGTTTACTTACCCATTCACCTACTGAAGGACATCCTGGTTGCTTCCAAGTTTTGGTAATTATGAATAAAGTAGCTATAAATATCAGTGAACCTTATTTTAAATCAAAAGATCCACTTAATGTATCTAATGTAAATTTGAACTTATTATGTTATACTGTTAATATATTACATGTTAATAATATGAATTCATACTTCAGTTTTCATGAATGCCTTTGTTTACCTTTTGTACCACATGGATCAATAAATACTACTGAAAATGCAGCTTTCAAAACAATTCATATGATTTTCTACTATGAACCCTCATCACATTTACAATTCATCATTTTCTAGTAGAAACATGCCAGACAATTTAAAGTTTGGCTTCTACAGCCTTCCCCATTCAAATGAATTTCTCCTTAAATCTGTTTTTGTACCTTTAAAACTTTACTTATTTTAGCAAAGTTTTTTATATTGGGAAATAGCACGCTTAATGAAAATGTGCTAGCAGACCAAAAACAAATTGTCAGAATTTCCATGAACAGGCAGTGTTCTAGGACATCATGCATGAACACATTAGAAGGAAGAACCAAGAAAACACATCCCATGTCATCCTGCAAAATGCCAGCAAACTATGTCTTAGCAACGTGATGAGATTGTAAGCATTGCTACTTTCAGAAAAGAAGTCTAAGACTTTGGCCAGCAGGTGATTTGGGGCCTAAACACTATAATAGGCCAGATACCTGTCAGGTGTCATATTCAAAACATTTAAAATCAGTGCAGAAGAACAGCCAGAAGCTGTTCTGGCTATAAACACCAATGCAGCCATGAGAATGCATAATGGCTGAATATCCATAATGTTGTGGGTAATGAGAATTCTATTAAGGGTGGTATATTATAGTATCTAAACAGTGTGGTAACAAGTAAAAAGCTCCAGGGATGTCCAAGAAAGAACAACAGATATGCTAGCAAACAGATGTATAATGCAAAGTTCAAGAACAGGAAATAGCCCTGGCTGGTGTAGCTCAGTGGACTGAGTGCAGGCTGCAAACCAGGCATCGCAGGTTGGATTCCCAGTCAGGGCACATGCCTAGGTTGCAGGCCATGGCCCCCAGCAACCACACATTGATGTCTCTTTCTCTTTCTCTTTCTCTCTCTCTCCCCCTCCCTCCCTCCCTCCCTTCCCTCTCTAAAAATAAATAAATATATTTTTTTTAAAGAACAGGAAATAGGTAGACATTTTTAATCCCATGTGGATTAAACCCAACTTCCTAGGTGGGCTTAATCATTACAAAGGTTAAGTTGGTAGAATTTAATTCTCACATTTTGTTTTTGGATGAGAACTTCATTCTCTTGAAGGGCAAAGCAGGGCCCCATATTTGGAAAAAATGGAATACCAAAGAGTTGGACCAAATAAGGCCAAGGAAGGAAGTAATACCAATTATCAGAGGCGGAGGCTTTGACACAAGACAAGAATGGGAAGCAGTACTAAAGTACTGAAGAATAAAATCAGACCAAAACCTGTAATAGGTTAGGGTGATGCTGAGTCATCTGGACTGGTAAACTAGGGCTCTCCTGATCTCATCTTCCCATAGGCTTGCACCCAGAGTCTCATACAAGACTAAGCATATACATGACTACAAAAGGTGGTACAACCTGGGAAAGGTTATGACACCAAGGGTTAGCGAACACTGGATCTGTTACACTGACCTTTTTGAATAGTCTCACACCTACGAATACTGTGACCATCCACAGATTTTCATGATTCCCAATTTTCTACATCATTATTAATTTGTCTTTATTCTAAAATTCACCAATGAAAATCTTTAAAACCAATCATAGAACCAAATACTTGATGAGTTAGATAATCAGCTATACTTCTCACAATACAAAATGTTTCATCTTGAAGATCCAAATGTCTCCCTTGTCAAATGAGGTAAACCTAGCTTAGGAGTTAGATTTTCTTTTTTTAAATGGATGGAACCCATGATTCCTAACTTCAGTGATATCTGGAGCTAAAAACTCCAAATTTAGGGACTATCACAGAGTTCATACTGTTGCTTAACAGCACAGTAAATTGGCTTCACGGCCCAGGCACCATATACTAGAGCAGATGGGTTTCTCTGAGGGGTGACAGCATGGGCATTTTGCCAATAAGCAACAGGTGATTCTTTTCTATAACAAGCAGAACTCTCAAGGGATACATCTCTGAAATTAATGTCAATGAGAATATAAATTATCCTATCAATTCATTTTATAGAAATCTCCTTCAGAACCCACTGAAAGAGAGAATGTATATGCCAATACTACATCTGATCCGGGGTTAATTTCCAAACTATATAAAGAACTTATACAAATGAACACCAAGAAGACAGAAAACTCAATTTAGAAATGGGCAAAGGACCTGAATAGACAGTTCTCCAGAGAAGACATAGAGATGGCCAACAGACATACGAAAAAAAATGCTCAATGTCACTAATCATCAGAGACATGATTAATTAAAACCACGATGAGATACTTCACACCAGTCAGAATGGCCATCATCAATAAATCAACAAACAAGGGCTGGCAAAGATGTGGAGAAAAGGGAACCCTAGTGCACTGCTGGTGGGAATGCAGACTAGTGCAGCCTCTGTGGAAAACAGTATGGAATTTTCTCAAAAAACTAAAAATGGGGCTGCCTTTTGACCCAGATCCCACTTCTAGTACTATATCCCAAGAAACACAAAACACTAATTTCAAAGAATAGATGCATCCCTGTGTTCACTGCAGTGTTATTTACAATACCAAGATCTGGAAACAGCTAAGTGCCCACCAGTACATGAGTGGATGAAAATGTTGTGTCACAAAGGAACTAAAGCGGCTCCATCTACAGAGGTGGGAGTACTATGCAGCTGGCAACAAACCCGATCTCATGATTAAGCCTATTGAAGTCACTGAATCAGCCTAAATAAAGACCGTGCACAGGAGAATTACCCCTCTGCCTGAGCCACAGTCTTTGGGGAAAAGGGAACTAGATAACACACTTTTTACTTATCTGTATAGTATCATGTCACAGACGGGTGATAAGTAACGATAATAGAATAGCACAGCCACAGCCACTTCATGCACGAGAGGGAGAGACACCAGAGGTGGGAAACTGCTGCTCTACAAGGCATCTCCACAGAGCTTTGCAGCAACCAGTGGGGCCCGGCCTGGGCCTGCTCTCCCTTGGTCTTCCGCGGGATGGCGAGTGTGGACTGGAGAGCTAGACCTCCCGGCCACTCTGTGACTCCACAGCTCGACTGCGTCTTCTCAATTAATTTTTTCTTTATATTCTGGGTATTGGAGCTTTGAAAAATGTTTGCTTTCAGGTGTTTTTACTTGCGTGAAGTATACAAGATTCTCTTGAGACAAGGTTTTAAGCTAAACTGTTGCTCCTTGTTTTAGTTTCTGAACTCTACAGATTAATAGCAATTTTGCTGGTGTAGTCTTTTTATGGTTTTTACAAACCACTTGAGCCAGAAAAATAAAAGCTGTATACATTTACACAATGGAATACTACTTGACTGTAAAAAAAAATAATTAAAAAACTTAGCATTTGTGACAGCATGAAAGGACCTGAAAATTATATGCTTAGTGAAATAAGCCAGAGAAAGACAAATACCACATGATCTCACTTACATGTGGAATTTAACGAACAAAATAAACTGACAAAATAGAAACACAGAATCACAGGCACAGATGCATGGAGCAGACTGAGAGTTGTCAGAGGGGATGGGGCCGGGGGGCAGCTGGATGAAAGAAGGTGGAGGGCTTAACCAAAAAAAAAATTAAAAAAAGAAAAAAAATATATATATATATGTCTCCATATGAAATACATGGACACAAACGACAGTGTGGTGATAGCCAGAGGGAAAAGGGGTGGGATAGGCGGTGGTGGGCAAATGGTGGGGGAGGATGGGAACAGAAGAGACCTTGCTTGGGGCAATGGGTGCAAGATACAGTGTGCAAATGATTTACTGAGCTGTATACTTGGAACCTGTATGGTTTTGTGAACCAATGTCACCCCAATAAATTCAATTTTTAAAAATCTTCTCCATCTCCTATATCTAACTCAAAACCTATTATTTCTACCTCTTAAATATTTTCCACATCCATAATTAAATGAGTTAATATTTGTAAAGCACTTAAAAGAGTACCTACCCACCTGGCAGGCACTATATACATGTTTGCTAAGTAAAGAAATAACATTTCTTCATTTGTTCCACCTTCATCTCACATCTGGTCTACTTAAATAGCATCTTAACTCATCTCCTTGCATACACTGTACCTCTCTCCTCCCCTCTCTCTGCCCCCACCCCAGAAAAAATGTAGTCTGATGCCATCACCACAACCACTAAGTACATCACAAAGTACATCAATGTTTCCCCACTTGTTTTAGGTTTAAGACCGAAACCTCATAATGAGGTCTTCAAGATGCCATGTGGTCCGGCCCCTGACTACCTTCCCAGCTCATCCCCACACTTGCTCCAGCCAAACTGGCTGTATTTCCTCCGGCCTCCAGCACATGCTATCCCTTCTGCCCGCCCGCCCACCCACCCTTCCCCCAAACTGTTAACTATTTCTCCCTTCACTTTTTGCTAAGTTTCACTAAATCAGGGAAACCTTTACACTGAAAAATGAAGGATTAATGGAAATTAGATAAAGAATTTGGGTTTGTGCTTTTTTGTGTGAGGGGGTGTTCTCAGTGTACTTTAGCTCACCTGAGCCCCAAGTTACTCTTCTATAGAAACAGGAGTTTCTCAACTGACGAATGAATGAACAAAATCTGGTATACCCGTGCAATGAAATCTTACTCAGCTGTAAAAAGTAATGAAGTACAAGTACCTGCTACAAATGGACACAACTTGGAAATACGGTGATAAAAAGACAGATGGAAAAGAACACCTATAGTATGATTCCATTTACGCGAAATGTCCAGACAGGCAAGGTCACAGAGACCGAAAGTAGATTAATGGGGGTGAGGTTTCTTTTGGGAGTGATGAAAACGTTCTACACTGAGAAAGTGGTGATGGCTGGACAACTCTGCAAATACACTAAAAACTACTGAACTGTGCGCTTTAAAAGGATACATTTTATGGCATGTGAGTTATGTCACAATGAAGTTATTTTAAAAAGAAGCAGTAACAGTTTTTGATTTTGATTTTGTAACAAAATCAAAGTAACAGCTCAGATTTTGATAATGATTGCATGAGATTTAATAAACATGAGAGTGTACACACACGTGTGCACACACACGTGTAATGTGTGCGGCAATGCCAGATCCATAAATACCCCAATAAATGGTATAAGTACTGCTAATCAAATAACAGACTTTAACTAAAATTTAAATAAATGCATAACACAATTTTGGAGGTTGGCTTTTCACTACTCTCATAATCCAGGAAAACCATCTCCGAGCATTACAAATTCTGTTTATGAACTGTTTTCATTGTTTAAAGATCCAATAATACATGCAAATTTAGTTTCTTAACATACCATACCTTATTCACATTTTAATTTATAAAACCGTGGTTAAAATAAGTCAATATATTTCTTTGAAATGCCAGCTGAAATAGAATTATGGATGTAAATTCTATAAATTAATGTTTACTTTAGGTATTACATTAATAATGAAGGCATCTGTGACCTTAATTAACAATGCAAATACATAAGTGGACAGTTCTCAGTACTGAATCTTGCCTTGTCTTAACCATTTTAGGGAACTAAGCCAATCTTTTAAATGATAACACCCTACTACACAGCTGGCTTAACAGAATGTTCCTGATTCCGTTTTTAAAAGAAGTAATGCCTAAAACTGTTGGCACGAAGACAGCATCCCGAATTTAGGCCATAGTGAATGTCACTTCACTGTTGGTACTGAAAGCAATAGGCTCTGCTCTAATCAAACCTCAGCACCACTACAACGACATTCTGCCAACTGAGCAGGCCTGGAAACCAGGGGGCCTCCAGCAATTAACGTGAAACGTAGTATTTAACATCAATATAAATCATGGCAAATGTGTCCTTATAGAAATATAAAACATTACTATATTTAATGATAAAGAATTACAATATACATTGAGATTAAGCTATATTCCATGACAAAAATCAGATTTTTTTTCCTTTGGGAGGGTAAAGGCAACATTTGAAATACATAATTTATTTAATGCAAAAATTGTACCTCTCTCTCTTTTTTTTTTTTACAAAGGCTATTAAGAAATCAGGTTTTCCTCTGTTCTTGTGAAGAAATTCACTAAAGAGAATTTAGTGATATGGGAACTTTCTGAAATCACGAAGGTATCGTTTTATGCTCTCCTGCTTCAGGACCAGCTCCCCTGAGAGACATCACTGTGTGATGCCAATCATGTAGCACAGGAGGAGTCACACATTCACCCTCCTACCTTTTCTCATTAACCCACTCTAACAAAAATGCCTGCACCCCTGGTCTTTATCTTAGCCGCGAGCAGATTCACCAGAACATACTAAGCATGTGTACAAAGAACGCCCGCAATCAAGTCTTGCCCTCCGGGAGCGCACACTCAGTTACCAGAGACAGGAATGGACAGGGTGACTAGCGAAGAACACCGCAGATGAGCATTAAGTGTCTGGCTGACCGAAGAAAGGTGAGAGCTCACTGTGCAGCAGACAGAGGGGCGGGGGTGTGTTCTCAGCAAAAGGTAGCAGCAAATACAAAGGTGGAGCGTGCTCCAGAAACTGGGTTAAGCATGGCAAGGGAGGAGACTGGCAAAGTGAGCAGAAGCTAGATAGATGATGCAAGGCTTCATCCCACAGAGGAAAGACTGAAGTCTTTCCCACAGACTGAAGTCTTTTACTTCCCACAGACTGAAGTAAAAGAGGGGAGAGACTGAGGAAGGGCACGCAGAGGGAACTCTTCCACTCATGTGGAAGACGCAAACAGAACAAGAAGAAGCCCTGGCACTAATCCAGGTGATAATGAAGAGAGGCCGGAACTAAGGCAAGTGGCTGTGGCAACAGAAGGCAGGAGAGAAGAAGAACATTTTAGAAGGAAGAATGACTACTCTTGGTAAATGGCTAAAAGAGGCAGGGTGCAGGGGTGAGAGAGGGTCGTCTGACCCACCCCTGGTTTCTGGCCCGGGGAGTCTGTGGATGGTGCCCCGTGCAGCCTGCCCCCGTGGGGAGCACCCTATCATTCACAACCAAAGTCAGATGAACGCCTTTCCCTCTAAGTCTTCTCTGCCCCACTGTGATCCCTTCCATCTCTGTACCCCGCCCCCATTCCTTTGCTGTGTAACAGTCATTTGGCAAGCCATAATGCATATGCAACACCTCTCCTTTAAGTCCCTCACTGTTAACTTTTCCCGTATACTTACTACCCGACTAAACCAGAAGTTCCTGAAGAGCAGAGGCAACATCTCCTTCTTTCAGTAAACGCTGGCTGATTCAAGTGTTGGTGTCATGAAAACATCCCTAAGAAGAGACCAATAACTACTGTCCTTTTCTAGGATCTTTAACATATTTTAATCCTTTTTGTTTTTCAAACATAATAGGACTACATGAAGGCAGGGGGGAAAAAAGGCATTCATGGATGCCGGTAAAACAAAAACATTCTCCCACGTTCCAGGGCTAAGGCAGCAGACATGGTTAGGGCCTTCACGAACAATGAGACTTGTAATTTCTTTTTCCTGTCAACCTATTGCTTCACAACTCTAAAGAGGCCTTCAAAGAAATTTGTACTATGAATGCCCAAAGGCCAATGGAATGCCCACAAACTGAGTCATTGTATTGCTAATAACAAAGGCTTTACAAACATCTATTTCTCCTTTACCCTGGATTTAGGGGAAAAGATTACAGGAGATTTGGCTGTGGCTGGTTTCAGGGTTTAGGCAATGGCATATAGAAATGTTTAAATGGTCAAAAAAACAAAATAACCAAAGTTCACAAATATCTAAACAAACTAAGCTTTTACAAGATAAGCTGCTGTGATATAATGTAGCATACTGTTCCTTTATAAGAACCCATTAATTACAGCTTCATCCTCACTATAAAACTATATTATTATTTTTTTCTAATATGTGGTAAGGATGAAGGAAAGAGAGAAGGAGAGATTAAAAACTATGTTTTGAGTTTATTTGATTAAAAATGTATTCTATATCACTCTTTTAAGTAATAAAAGTACTTTAAATTAGTAATTATAATACTCCCAATATTTTAACTATGTTTTATTCACTTAGAAACTTTCCGAGAACTAATATAATTTTCAGCCATCTGGCACAACAATATCACCATGTGTAAGAATTACTTAAAGACCAAATATAAAATGCGGAGACTGCAAACGCAGTGCATCTGGCATAACACAAACTCCTCAAACTGTACTCTACAACACTTCACCTTGCGAGGCTTTCCCCCCTTGTCAGAGTTTGGTCTTTTGTATTATTTGCTTACAAAACAAAACTACACTACATAAATATTTTGGTAAAGAGTTAACTGAAAAAAATAAATGCAGTCTCTCATATTTTATTCATCATTGTGCTCAGGCCCCGGCAGCACAGTTGGGAGCAGGAACAACTGGGTTCTAATTCCAGTTCTTTGCCACCACATGACCTTGGAAAAGTCACATTTTTTTCTATACTTCAAATTTCTCTGGGCAAGGCAGACACTGTAAGTCTTTGCTTGCTGACTTCATTAGTTTGGTATCATATTATTATGATAATTTTGGCAACAGAAAACTGACTATGGTAATAAATCATTTCTAGATGTGCTTTGAGATCTTCGGAGAAAAGTACCGTTGGAAAATACTGGAGACACTGAACAAAATAAATACATCTGCCAAATCTACATATTAGGGAGGGATTTATGGACAATAGCTCAATGACATTAGTTTTATTAACTCACTTGAACTTTGAAATATAAGCACATCATCCTGAATGTTTTTTTATCAGAAAATTCACCACATATGAAAATTACTCACTGTAACTTCAATGATAGGAACCTGGTAAAGTTATGACCATTATGTTAAATTGTCTGATGCCTTCAGAGAGCCAATACTGCTTCAACAAACGTTCCGTGCGGACAGCACTGTGGAACAGTACTGGTGTCCAATACCCTGCAGAGATCAGAGTCTATCTGTCATCATTTTCCCCCATTTTTTGAACACTGAGAGAAAGTTTGCCAGAATGATACATATTAACAAAAAAAGCCAAGACTATCTAACTACCAACATTACGACTGCCCGGGGTGAGCACATCTAGATTTTCTATTGACCTTACTGATTATCACTCAAGAAAAAATATTCCTCGATGTGGATTGGTTTCAAGAATTAGCATGCAAAATATGGCACTGATCCTACCTCAGCGTTTCCCCCATCTAGGCATATATACTTACAGCCGCTGCTCCAGGACTTTAACAAGGACTTTATGCTAATTTCAAAAAACACAGAATCCTGTAGACTCAACATCGTCTCAGCTGGCTGCAACGCAGCAGCAGCAGCAGCGGCGGCAGCAGCAGCAGCAGCAGCAGCACCGAGTTTGCTGATGGATCTCCCTGAGCCGCTGTCCCTTCTCTCACGGGCAGCGGAGTTCTGACCCACAGTGCCTTGGCTTCATTACCATGCAGCCTCACAGTGACGCACAACCATAGTGGAACACTGCTGAATGCAGATGAACCATCACACTGAATAAAAGCTTACAAGTTCATTATAAGTGGCCTGAAGGGCACCCTCACCTTTCTTTATGTAGGCATGCACGTGGCCGCAAGGATCTCTGTGTTCCTGTGACCAGTTTTGATGAGCTGTGTCTCCCGCTGCTTTCAGAGGAGTCACTAGTGCTAGTAAACAGACAAGGGTAGCACTCTGCCCTTGGATGGCAACTTTTCTCACGAGCTAAGGGCCTTGGCAATGAAAAGTAAATTTGGATCTAACATGAGATCTTTAAATCTCTTCCTGTAATAGCTGACCAAAAGGAAAAAAAAAAAACTCAATGGTATTTATCCCACTCCCCTCGCACTTTTCTCTAGGTAGTTTTAGTAGTAAATTCCGTCCCTCCACACACCCAGGACGTAAGCGGTGACTTTCTCAGCACGCTTATGATGAAGCCACATTCACTGCCTCACTCAGCCCACCACAGAGAATGCTGGCGAATGGAATGAAAAGATGATGTAATGAGCACCGGGGCGAGCCCCCACCAGCTCCCTGAGACTGTTCAGCTCAGGAAAAACTTTCGTCTGCTGCATGCAACTTATTCAAAAGGGAGAACTCTATTATAATAATAGGGTTATTTGTTTTTTGTTGATAACATAGCATAAAATCCCCCTGAAAATCTTAGAATAGCAACAAATAGCAGGAAATTCTCTTGTCAAATAAAATGCACATTTTAAAAACTCTATGGAAACTTTTAAAACTGAAAATTGGCAATATGAAAAGCCTAAATGCTCTTCAAAATAGGAAAAAAAATTGAAAATCAAACCCAACAAATAATATTTTCTGTTAACAACAGAATAAAAATGCCTTGACTTCATAATGGGTTTAACTGTCACTTTGAAGGTCAACAAGGCCTGTGCTTTTCCATATGTGGCAAACTTTTATATTGATCCACCTTTAAAGACCACAAAAATAAGTAAATTTGGTGATTATAACTGAATAAATTTATTCATAGCCAAATGGCCAGGCATTGTATTAAAAGTTAGAAGAACATTCTTCCATGCACAAGTAATCATACACTAAAGGAACATGAAGATCATATTTGTTAGGACATACTCAGCAATACTAATATTATTGAGAATGCCATTTAAAGCTTGTACTTCTTCAGAATAACCCAAGAAATTGGAGTAAGTCTAGGCCAGTCCTACTCCTGAACAGGCCCCAAACCTAAATTCAAACTGGGGCTGTAAAGCCTAGCCCCACAGAGTCTCAGTAACACAGTATCACTGTTTGAACACGTCTTCTTGATCAGAGACATCTCGGGATCAGCTAAGTGCGAGGTCTCCCCTGGCCCGTGGAACACGACTGCCTCAGAATGTCATCGGAATAAAGGGCATTCTGCAGTCCCAAACCACTACCTGCCGCCTCCCGCCCTGCAACACAGCATGTCCACAAACAAAAGGCTCTGCTTGTGCACAAAATCATGTAATTCTTCTTTTTAACTAAGTACAATCCAAAGTGATTTGACAATACAATCCTCTTTTCATCAAACAGCTGTTAGCAGATTAGTGGAATAAGCTGACCTAGGCCCATACAAACTGCATCACTCAATGCCAAGGCTCAGGACTGAACCATGTCAGCAAGCAGACAAGTTGGGAGCACACACCCACATATTTTGCCATAGTTTTTCTGCCCCTCTGCAGCTAAGCCTATTAGCCTCACACAAGTCTTAAAAGCTACTTAATACTATTTGGCTATAATGTCCCTCCAAAGTAACCAAGGTTCATTCCTAGTAAACCTTTACATAAATGATATCAAGTAAAACTAAGTGTATTACTGAACATCAGAATATGATAACTTTGGGGGGATTAAAAAGTAGGTGATGTTCTCGCAACCTTATAAAAAAGGGATTTTCTTCTGCTTGAGTTTTGTCTAAATGGATTGAAAAGAATAAATTGGAACTTATAGCTCCTGTTTTATCTTATCAGTTTGTTACTATGTATATACAGCCAAAGCAAATCAACAGTTTCTTTGGGATGCAGAAGCATAAAATTAATTTCAGGGCTTATTTTAGAAGTTTTGTTTTACACACACTGGGACTCCCTTGTAGACAGAGGGTCAGAGAAAATGATACTTTCCATTTATATGGAAAATAATTCAATATGCCCCCGTAAGCAGAGCCTGGGCCCTAAACTTTATTCTTCAATAAAATTAAGTAATGGTACCATTCTAACTATTAATAACAACTTTAACAAAGCTTAATGAAAAAGTATTTACTCTGTATCCCTTACTAAACTTTTATCATCCAACTCGCTGTCATTAGCCAGAAGAACTACATATGCACCCAGCAACCCCTCAGAGGACCGGGGCAGAGGTTCACTGTATTTTGAGTGCCTTCTCAATCTCCCAGTTACGAGTCATACTTTTCAATTACACAAGTACTAATACTCCTATCATTCTCCAATGAGTTTTCTACCCTTAACCATCAATTAATCACAGAAATAAACACATAGCCTAGAGCTTATTCTTGCAAAAGAACAGTCAAAACGTCCATGTCAGTCTTCTATTTTATTTTACACATTAAAAACTCTCCAGGTTGTATCATACCTGTGTATTTCAGTCTCCTTACCACAAAAAGAGAGCCGCAGAAATCATTGTTCAACCCCACATCTTTGGCAAAGCAGAAAAATCGATTTTAGATCATTACCTTCAACTATACTCCTCGCCACCTTTTAGATGATTATTTATTAAAGAATGCTTTTAAAATAAGGTTTAGAATATTTTAAAGAAATCACAGTGTCAATGTCACTGGCCTCTCTGGAGGTCCTCCCAGCATGGGCCAGATACTCACTGTGAGGCCCTCAGTACCAAAGACAACTGTGGCAGCTCTCTCGCCTTCGAGGAGTTAGAAAATGGGTTTCCCTCTTTCTTTTCACCAATTTCCATGTAATCCTATGCCCTTTAGCTGGCATATTAAAAATCCATGGAATTCATTACCCAATTTACATTTCTAAGTACAAGGTAAGATAGAGGTATACAATCTAATACACAAAAACACACAAAAATGTATACCAGGAAAAATTCCCAGTAAATACTTAAAAATATTGTGCTTTAGATAGGGTCTGAACAAAATGTTCCTTCCTTGATATACAATAAAGTTTGGATTTAACTGAAAATATCACAACATACAACTCACTGGAACGGAAGGTTCCACCTACCCAAAGAAACCTTCAATTATTAACATCCCTAAGAAGAGTTCAAATATAACTATTATCTCAAAAATTATTAAACTGTTATAAACAGTAACAGCCATAATAAGGAAAAAATTAAAACTTAGCAAGTTTTTCTTCACACAAAACATCAAACATCCTATCAATCCCGGAGGCTCCAACAGCCCCTACAGATTTCAGCCTTTTCAGCATGTCCTCGCCTTTTCTGGAGTTCGGAACAGAGCTGAAAGGTTCCAGGAATGGAAGGAAAGATGCCCGCAGGTGTAATAATTCATTGCCACCACATATGAAATAAAAAAGAAAAGAAAATGGCTGCAAAACACTTCATATTTTGCTTTGAGATCTCATTAAATAATGCAACAAAACATTTACAGTAATTATCTATAGTTATTATCAGTAGTTAACATTTACTTCTTAATGTACTTACTTCTTTGTACAGGAGTGAGCCAAAGTAGGTTTACAGTTTTCATATGGAAAATGACATAAGAATAAACTGTTTCACATACAACTGCAAACCTACTTTTGCCCACCCTGTAGATTTCCCAAATGTTCTACAATGAATTTGTTTTAACATTTTTTAACTTCATTAGAGAAAGAAAGCAGGGTTCCTTGGAGAAATGGCTGACTCTGGGACTACAGCACCAAGACAACACAGAGCATCTTGTAGGGCTAAAGCTGTAACAATCTGAGCAACAAAATAAACAATGTAGTTTTGGAATATAAGCCAAGCTATAAAATAAATATCCATGATTCTACCCTGATGTAAATTAATGATTATATGCATATGTAAGTAAGAAGAAAATCCCACATTGTACAGGAAAGAGCTAACCTATATACAGGTCAACCTGACTGGCATCGTTTGAACGTCCTGCTTGTAAGATTGGCCTTTGGCCGGCATCTAAGAACTCAGACTTCAGGAGGGAGGCCCCACCGTTCCCGGAGCTGGTAGGAGTGGCTCACACGATGCCTCACACTGCTGGTGCAGACAGCAGAGTTTCTGCTGGACTTCTGCTCTCCTCTAGGGAGGCTGGGATTTGGGTATGTGCCAGGCAGTGGGTACCCATGTGATGAGCCCCAGTAAAAATCCTAGGCACCGAGTCTCTAACGAGCTCCCAGGTTAATAACCCTTCACCCGTGGTGTCGCAGCTCTCTGCTGGGCAGTCACTCGCCTTCTCTATGGTGCTACTGCTGGGAGGAAAGGTGGAGCGTGTGCCCGGTGTCCCGGGAGTCCCTCACACCCTCCTTCCACTGTGCCAATTTTGCTTAACTATCCTTTTGTAAACAGAATATATAAAAACAGACTCGCACAGAACTTTGAGAGATAAAACACATAACATCTAAGACAATAAATTCACTGGATAGGACCAATTAGATTCCATAGAAGAAAAGATCAGTAGCCTTGGAGAAATGGAAATGGTAACTCTGCAAAGCCAAGCACAGATAAGAAAACAATGAAAACACGGCTCGAAGCCTCACTGACCTGCAGAGCATCGAATGGACTAACACTGTGTAACTGGACTCTCAGATGAGAGAAAACACTATCTGAAGAAATAATGATCAAGACTTTTTAAAAATCGACGAAGACTATGAACCCACAGACCCGAAAATCTCATCAAACGTCAAGCACGAACACACATGACAGAGAACATGCGCCCAGGCGGGCCCGAGTCACACTGCTGGACGCCGATGAAGAACGGAGATATTAAAAGCAGTCCGAAACAATGACAGATTTCGTGCAGAGGCACAAAGGTAAAAACGTACACAAGTGTTTCTTCTGAGACGATACGAGGCAGAAGTTGGAATGGCGTCACTGAAGAGCTTAAAGCATAAAACTGGTGACCTGTATGTCTACCTCCAGGGAAAACATCTTGTCAAGATTCAAGCCAAAAACTTTTCCAAGACGGACAAAAGCTGTGGAGATAAAGAGTGCGGGAGTGGGTGTGTGTGTCTCCACATACATACATGCAAAAAAAAAAAGTGACAAGTAGAACTGAGTAAGTGTTGGGAAGGCCATAAAGGGGCACATGACAGACAATGCCCGACTAGGCCCCACTGAGACAAGGTGACCGGGGAACTAAGGGAACAACATCAAATCTGCAATCTGTTCAGCAGCGAACCTTCTCCTGACAAGTAAACCTGTTGTGCTTAACCTACAGAAGGAGAATAACACTGTACTCGATTTGGAAGCACATATGCTAAAACTGGAGCAACACAGAGAAGATTAGTATGGCCCCTGAGCAAGGATGACATGCAAATTTGTGAAGCACTGGAAAAAAAATAAAAAGGAAAATTAATTAATATCAAAGTAACTCTGGCTGGCCAGGGTTAGAGCACCAGTCTTCTACCCACTTGGTTCTTCTACTTGCCTGAGGAGATTCGCCAAGAAGTCCTGAAATACCCATAGGGCTCCAAGATATACTGACATTGATCCCTGGCTGGTGTGTCTCGGTTGGAGTGCCATCCTGTAAATTGAAAGGTCGCAGGTTCGATTCCCAGTCAGGTCACATACATAGGTAGCAGGTTTGGTCCCTGGTTGATGGCGGCACACGTGAGAAGCAACAGACTGATATTTCTCCCCCACTTCCCTTCTCTCTAAAATCAATAAGCATGGCCCAGACTGGTATGGCTCAGTGGGCTAGCGCCACCCCACAAACCCAAAGGTTTGTGGTTTGATTCCCAATCATGGCTCATGCCTGGGTTGTGGAACACATCCCCAGTTCTGGGCAACCAACCAATAGAGGTTTCTCTCACACCTAGGTGTTTCTATCCCTTTCTTTCTCCCTCCCTTCCCTTCTCTCTAAAAATAAATAAAATCTCTTAAAATAGTAATAAAATGAAATCAGTAAGCATGTCCTCTGGAGAATATTAAAAAAAATTCAAAAAATAAATACTGAACTTAAAAATCAAACCCTGTAGAAAAGTTCTGAACAGGAATATAAGACCAGACAGACCACTTGATTAATTAGGTAAAGAATGGACTTGAGAACACAGGAGAAGTCACTGGGCTATCTAAACTGCTAAGGTGAGAGAGAATGAATGAAAAGATGAATAGTATACTTAGTGTAATTCGGGAAAAGGCAATAAGGATGGAAAAAAGAAGACAGATACCAATCTTTCCTAATACATACTTTCTGATATATTTGGTGACAGGATAGGGTTAACAGAAAAAAGTAAAAGCTGAAAGACTCAAAAGCAACCCATAGGTTTAGGCAACTGTACGGACGGTGGTGCTAAACATGCAGTAGCCAGGCGTGGGTCATATCGACAAGAACTCTGGCTATGTGGTTCTGGCTACACAGTACCAAAGGGGAGGCAGGACTAGAGACCAGAGGAGGGCGGAAGGACAGACAACCAACCCCACAAGCTTTCCATCTGTATTCTCCACTGATTATGGGGGTAGGGGGGAACTGAATTCCTTATTTCACGTACTTGCTAGTCAACAATAACCACAAATTAATGGCTTCGGCTGAACTGAAGAAAATAAAACAACTACTAAAGAGAGATAATAATTCAAATACAGCACCATGAAAGAACAAATGAAATAAGTAAGTAATGAGAGGAATCTGCCCCCAAGACACTTGAACCAGAATTCCACTGAGATGTCTGGATAGAAAGGTTTCAGGTCAGGTCCAAATTAGCTGCTTATTTCACAAGTACATAATCAAGTTTCTGAATTAATGATTATGATTATAAAAGTGTTTCTAATAATGGTAAGTTCTATACAAATGTCACAGATTGGATGAAGGTACCAATATATTCGCAAATGAGCAACATAAAAGAGTATAGAAGCATTTTAACTGAGCTCTATATTTTAGGAGTGGTTACCTGTACAGCAATTCTATTACCTGCGTATGCCGTATGGGACAATTACTGTTACCTTCCTGACACAGGCTATTTATTAATAGCCCAATTGTTCCTAGTTTAAGTTCTTTTTATATATTTCACACATAAAATAAATTGCTTCCACTGTTTAAAATGAAGCAGTTCAGACCCTGTAATCATACCTTCTTCTTTCCCTAACAAACCACACTAATTTGGTATCATTTGCCTCAGTGCTAAGACGTTTATTTCTTGAATAAAAAAGAATCTGGTGTTTCTGAATATATTTAAAATTGATCCTTGAGATTCTAGAAATTGTTTTTAATTGTGAAATTTTTGAAGGTGCTAATAAAAATGCAGATTTCAAATTTTCTATTCAAATCACTTCATGGATCTGTATTATTACAACACACACAATGTGTATTAATTGCCCAAAAAAGAAACTAGATTATTAACACTGAGGTACTTTCATTGTCCATGTTACGCAAATGCAGTGGGAAGAAAGGGGATTCCCATTACCGGGAAAGAACAGGTAAAATTCTATGAAACATGATGAGCTTTTTTTGATCGTGAAAACGGGCATTATTACCAACATGCCAGAGCAGAGATGTAAACCGTCAACTGCCCAGGGTCTGTGAGGACCCATGATCACCTTGTCTGTGAAACACCCACCACAAAGTGAAGGCTCGCTATTTTCTGCCAATGCTTTCCCTTCTCATTTTTCCTACAGTGTTCTCTCTCCCCGCCACCTTCCTCTCTCACTAAAATCAAAAACCTATTTTTTTAAATTTTTCAAGAAAAAAAATAATTTGAAGAACCTACCTTCATAATATTAACATTATTTTTTTTAACATTTGTTTTATTTTTAGAGAGAGGAGAAAGGAGGGAGAAAGAGAGGGACAGAAACATCTATGGGTGGTTGCCTTTCATGTGCCCCAAACTGGGGACCTGGCCTGCAACCCAGACATGTGTGCTGACTGGGAATCAAACCAGCGACCCTTTGGCTCACAGGCTGGCATTTAATCCACTGAGCCACACCAGCCAGGGAATAATCTTAACATTCTTTAAAGCCCCACTTTAAACCTAGTAAGTGAGAACTCCCATTTTAAAAATGAGATCAACAAGGTCATTCTTAAGCCTAACAAAGTTTAAGAGCTACTTTAAATTATACTCATACAAATATTATCTCGCTTGTCATTTTTGGCACACATCTATACTTACTTAAAGGCTGGACGTAAAGATAATTTTTCTGTATTCCTTTTAAGAACTTTTTAGAGTTTTTTGAAGTTTCTCCATTCTGTAGACTAGAAATACACACCAGCTTATATTTCTGAGAACAGTCTAAGAGACCCATCAGACAGTTTACCTAATCTTAAATAAATCACTCTTTAGAAACAGAAAAATCTATCGAAAGTTTAAGTGAAAGAAGAATTTAGAATTTAGGTAAGGTGATACAAATCTACATCTGTAATATTTACAATTGTTTTGGATTACTATTTATCTTTAACAGTTCTGATTAATAAAGCAATGATGAAATGTTTGTTTTCCTGACACAGACTTTAGAAAAAATGTAATTCTAAGAGACAAACAGAATGATCTTCACCTTGATTGTCATCTTTCTACAAAGAATCACCTGAGGTTGTCTAGGTTATCTTTATAGCTAATTTATTCTTTTAGACAAAAAAAAAAAGAGCAGGCTTAAGAAACCGGCAGGACGAGGCGACAGAGACGGGTGGAAGGGACAGGTGTAGCCTGGTGGACAATGAATTTCATTGTGGAGAGGTCCACAAACAGGATTCTAAAAGCAACCATTTTGGAATTCCACCTCAGGATATTGAGGGCACAGAGAAAATGTGACAAGCCAACAATTCTCTTTAATGAATAAACCACTGGGCCTCCCACAGTCACAGAATCACAGATATTTTTAAACTGGAGAGACATTAAAGGTCACGTAACAGAGTCCCTTAAATTTCAGATGAGACAGCCAAAGCCCAGGGAGGATAAGTGATATAGCTGGATCCGAAATCAAATTAATAAATACTTACTGAACACCTACTATGCACAAAACACTATTCGAAGGGTTACAGAAAACATAAATAAGGGTAACATTAGGCCCCTTCTTCAAAGCTCCCATTCCCTATTTCCCAGGTAAGTCGCCTGCACGTGGCTCTCTGGTGTTGGCGATCTTCCTTCCCACTTCAGCCCTCGAGCCGAATCTGGCTCATCACCTCCTTCTGGACACAGAGCGCCGCTGGACACGGCCACGTGCACACTCCCTTACCGTCTAGGCTCCTTCTGCCCCACGAAGTCACAGCTAAACTGTCAGGACAGAGACCTGTGGCATGTAACGCCTGAAGTATTTCCTGTCTGGCCCTTTACGGAAAATGTTTGCCAAGCTCTGTTCTAGAACGTTTGCTCGACTTGAGGTTTGTTTTCTTTTTTCATTTGAAACAAATGAAGGCTGGTTTGGCCTCAGGAACAAGTGGCCACTGAGCCCTGAGCTAGCTGGTTTTGAAGGAAAAGTCAGTGGGCTAAATACGGCAACTGACAGCAGCTCTCGGTAACAAAACTTGCTCTGGCACATAAAGGACAAGAACCAAATGACACAGAATGCTAATATCCAACAAACATCTACTAACTGCTTACTAAATGCCTGCCATTGGCCGAAGCTCTGGGGATACCCACGTAAGTACGACCACCTCGGTTCACAAAGAACTAACTCATTATCTGGTGACAGAAACAACACTTTTCTATTAAATGGAATCAAAGCTCGTAGACAGAGAGTTAGAGTCATGACACAGAGGATAATGAACTGAGGCTGAGGGATGGGGGGCGGGGAAACTGTGCACACCCAAGCACAGTCACACAGAGACTTCTATCCCCTGCAGAGTTCCAGTTACAGCGAGTCACCAGGAATGGAAGCTTATAACCACCTCCAGTTGTCTCAGCCCAAAGGCCACTATTTGTACACGGGTGGAGTTAGCTTTTGGACTGTACATTGCTTCCTGGATTTCTATTACAGCAGATTTTTGTTTAAGCTTTCTAGCATGTGTTTAGTTATATTTTAAACTTACCTTTAGCTTTAGTCATCTTAACCTATTTTACCATGCTTTTTGCGAACCTCACCTCTATTATTTTCTTTAGCATCTTCCGATACAGATATTATTTTTATCTTCTTATTCATCTTTTTATACTTTTATTATTTCAGTTGTGACTAATATTTATGTAATTATATATTTTTCCTCTCTCCTTTTTTTCCAACGATTTTATCATAGATATAACTCCTTCCTTTTGCTTCTTAAGTGAGAATAAGAAGGGGTGATCAGTGAAATAGTCAGCCACCAGGAAGGTGTGGTAACTAAAACTTAGAACAGGCCCAGCCTCGAAGTGGAGATGGGTCCCGGAGTCCCGGTGTGCTTAAGATTCACCCTTCAGTTGGTGAACCCAGGGATGGTTCAAGAGGGCCCTGGGGCAGAAGGACTGAAGCAGCAGGAGCACTTGGGGGAGGAGATGGAGTGATCGGTAAGTAGCAACTGACATGAGGAACTGTAATATTGAACAACCAGTACCAGCGTACCAGTTCCTACTGGATAAGCATCAGTTCTGCAATTAGGAAACAACGGAGTAAGTGGGATACAGAAGAAGCTATTCCAGACCCCTTAAAAAAAGAGAGAGAGAGACAGATGTAGCTTATTTCAATTAAGTTTCTTCCAAGACCTTTCTAAATGTCAAAAAGTAAAGATCCTGACCATAACTCTAGCCATACTTAACTGCTCCATTTTTAAAAAATATATATCCATGTAACTTGAGGAGACAGTCTAAAACGAGTCTTCTTAAGAAATGTTAAGCTAACTTTAAAAATAGCCCAGAGAAATCATTAAAGTAATATGGCTGCACTAACTTCTAAAAGCCTCTGCACCTGGATCACACGGTCACTCGGTAGTGGTCACTAGGAAGAGCACAGACTGTGGACAAAGACGGAAGCTCGGGAAAAGGTGGTAACACAAGTCAAGCTCCCATGAACTCGCACGCAGCTCTAAATCACATGCTAAAATGTTTTGGAATTATGCACAATAAAAAGACCTAGATCCAGATTCCCAGAATATTTTCTATGATGGAATTTTCTAAGGGTAAATTATAGTTAAATTTAATTCATCTACCTCCAAGTCAAAATTCCAAAAGCATTTGCAAACAGTAATAGACACCAAGTGTTAAACTATATGTCAATTTTGCAGGGGGTTTTTGTTTTTGCTAATATTAAAATACAATGCTACAGCCCTGGCCGATGTGGCTCAGTTGGTTGGAGTGTCACCCTATAAACTGAAAGGTTGTGGGTTTGATTCCCACTCAGTCAGAGCACGTGCCTAGGTTGCAGGTTCGTCCCCAGTCGGGATGCGTATGAAAGGTAGCCAGTGGGTATTTCTCCCTCTTGTTTCTCTCCCTCTCTCTCCCTCTCTTCCCCTCTCTCTCAAATCAATAAGCATGTCCTCAGATGAGGATGAAAAAAGAAGAAATAAAACACACTCTAAAAAAAATGCCACAAAGAAAATACCACTCATAGGTGAGGTCAATGGCCTGGAGGGATTAAAGAGCCCGATCAAGGACACACAGCCAATCACAGGTAGAACTTCGGCCACGTCTGGATCAAAGTCCCCCAACACTCCTTTCTCAATACTTCAGTGCCTCCCATCACACCTGTAGGTCTTCTTCCCAATATCTCTCCTCCTACCATGGGAGTTCTCGCAGATTCTGAGAAGGCATGCATGTAACAACCCAATAAGCCTTCCCCTACATCCTCTGATAACAACAGCCTGAAAAACATTCTAAAGGCCCTCTTATTTAAGAAAGCCTACTTGATTTGTTGATACTACCAAAGCCCAACACTTCCAAATCCCAGTGTATAAGCAAGAATCCCTAAACCCTTTCACGCACAGTGAGTACAAGGTATCTTTTGGGTCAGGCCAGAAATTCCACAGCAGACCAATTATTTTGGAGTTCAGGTTCCTCCAGGACATTGTCCTGCCCAGAAACCTCTTTACCACATCTGAATTCCACATGGTTCTCCATCTCCCTGGTCTGTTAACACCACACGCATCTGAAGTGTCAGAAGAAAACCCATGTCATCTCAGCGTTCTCCTAGGACCTTCTCCAAACTCTGTTAATGAGCCAGTCTTTGATGAAGACTTAAATAACTCTTTAAACATCTTATTCCCTTCTAAAAGGAAACTCGCCCGCCCCATCTTTCCTCTACCCAACACATAATGTATCAAACAAAAAGTGAGCTCTTCTGGAGGTGCAAATCTAACCACTGAGGGCAATGGTTCCACAAAAAAACAAAACTGAAAAGATCACTTATTTTTGAAATCTTAGTAACAATTAGCACTCCCTTTTCTTTGCTAGTCGACTGTATACGGCAGCCTTTCAAGCTCAACCAAAAGACTTTTGGAATTTTTAACAAGTCCTCCACTGTGGTTTATCCTGCTACTGAGCTGTCCTGAATACCTAGCAGAGTATACCAGTACACCATTTAAATGTTTTTAACCCATGGAGTCAGAACACTTTCCAATGAAACAAAAATGACATCTCAATGTGCATCTCTTCACTGCTTTCATAACAGTCATGTGAAACAGCTATTCCCTTAATCAGCTTATTTAACCAGTGTTATAAGAGTAATTATCAACTGTTCATTAAAGTGAAACAGAGTCTCAAAGAATAATGCTTAACATATACTAGAATTAAAGTTGTTTTCTATGAAAATATAGCTTATTAAAATGAAAGCACCCAAAAAGGTGTATGTTCTTTAATGGAACAACGAACCTTAGTAAAACAACTAGCTTTTAAAAAGTGTTCATACATAAGTTTTCTTTTTTTAAATTATTTTATTTATTTTTAGAGAGAGGGGAAAGGAAGGAGAAAGAGAGGGAGAGAAACACCAATGTTTGGTTGCCTCTCATGTACCCTGAACTGGAGACATGGACTGAAACACAGGCATGTGCCCTAACTGGGAATCGAACCGGCAACCCTTTGGTTCGCAAGCTGATACTCAGTCCACTGAGCTACACCAGCCAGGGGTCATACATAAATTTTCAAAAATATCAACACTGAAATGAAATGGAGCAGAAAGAGCAAATGCCTGACTTTAGAACAATGGCATGACTACACCACTTAGTAGCCCACCCAAAACAAGCAAAACTTCAAATAACTTCATTAAAGCCTCTCTGAACTTTTAAAACTTTGTATAACAACTTATCTCACTCAGTCTTCAAGACAACTTAGATAACATTTGCTCATTCAACCAATATTTACTGAGCAGCTATTCTGTTCCAAGCTCTGGAACACATCAATAGACAGAGCAAAGTCCATGCTCACCTTACATTCTATTTGTGGGAGGAAAGGGGACTGGAGTGCACCATTTCAGTTATTGGTGAAACAAGAAAACAGTGCCCAGAATACAGAGGGTGCTCAAAAATTTCTTTCATCCCTATGCACTCCAATGTTCATAGCAGCACAATTTACAATAGCCAAGAGCTGGAAGCAATCTGAGTGCCCGTCGCCAAATGAGTGGATAAAAAAAATACAGCACATTTACACAATGGAATACTACGCAGCAGAGAGAAAGAAGGAGCTCCTACCCTTTGCAACAGCATGGATGGAACTGGAGAGTATCATGCTAAGCGAAATAAGTCAGGTGACGACAAATACCATATGATCTCACGTTTAACTGGAACATAATCAACAAAAGAAAAAAGCAAACAAAATATAACCAGAGACATTGAAATTAAAAACAATCTAATAATAACCAGAGAGGAGCCGAAAAGAACAATGGGGGAAAGGGTTTTCAGGAACTATATGAGGGACACATGGACAAAACCAAGGGGGAGGGTGGAAGCAGGGGAGGGAGGGAGGTTTGGCTGGGGTGGGGGAACCAGTGGGGAGAAAATGCAGACAACTGTAATTGAACAACAATAAAATAATTAGAATAAATAAATAAATTTCATCCTTAATGTTGATATAAACTTAGTTATTTTTAATGTATCGTCTCTGATCTTTGTGAATTATACAAATCAATCATATATTCACACTCACTTACTCTTGACTCCAAACTGAATGAACAACAAAATTAAGACTGATTCCAGAATAAGTCAGAATAAAAATAACCAAGTCCTGGAGATACAATGACCTTGCAGCTGTCACAACGGAAGTCTGTGGAAGCACACTGCCTGGTTCTTCGGATCTGACTCGTGACTATGCCTAATATTCACCGTTCTTCAACAGTCAGACAACACTAGTATATTCTGAATCAGTGAAGGGCATTTTCTCCCCACCAACTTTTATGTCTGCAGCTAGATATTATTTGTGTCAATTCTACTAATATTTATCAGAGAAATCGGTCTCTGATCACATGACTCTGACTCTACACAAAAAAACAAATGAACACTGTATTTAAACAGCTTATGAACAAGATTACATAACAACAAATACATTTTGATTGCTTTTTCTTAAGCAGCAGACATAAAAAATAAATTATTTACTTCTTTAACAAAATTGCAACATAGCCCTGACTGATGTGGCTCAGTGGATTGAGAGCTGGTCTGTGAACCAAAGGGTCACTGGTTCCATTCCCAGTCAGGGCACATGCCAGTGTTGCGGGTCAGATCCCCGGTGGAGACACGGGTGTGAGAGACAACCACACATTGATGTTCCTCTCCTTCTCTTTCTCCTTCCCATCCCCTCTCTCTAAAAACAAATATATTTTTTTAAGATTTTATTTATTTTTAGAAAGGGAAGGGAGGGGGAGAGAGAGAGAGAGAGAGAGAGAGAGAGAGAGAGAGAGAGAGAGAGAGAGAGAGAGAAACATCAATGTGCGGTTACTGGGGGACATAGCCCACAACCCAGGCATGTGCCCTGACTGGGAATCGAACCTGCGATGCCTGGTTTGCAGCCCGCGCTCAATCCACTGAGCTACACCAGCCAGGGCTAAAAACAAATAAATTTTTTTAAAAAATTGCAACATTATACAATTATACACAGTAGAGTCCCTTTACTACAAATTACACTGCTAATTTATAGTAAATTAACTAATCATATAATCAAAAACCTTCATTAAAGTAGGAATCAAGGAGGTTGGGGGAAGATTTATAGGTTCACTGAAGGTTTTAAAGGTTTAACTTAAAATATAAAATCCAAGAGCAATTTTTTTTTAGGTATTCACTTGTATGGAGTCTGATCATAGTATGCAACTGTGTTTGCACAGCTCTTTCTTTTTGGTCTCATACTTTACTAAATTATGTAATACTAATTAAGTTATATGATCATAATTACAAGGATAATTGGCATAAATGCAACTCAAACTGCTGGGAGCAAAATGGTGGCAAAGGATTTGGACACTTTTATTGTACTATATGTATTTGTTAATATATTTTACAGAGAAATAGAGAATTGCTGATAAACCCAGTGGATTGCTTGAGAATTTCCATAAAAATTTTAAAATATTAAGTTGCTTAATATTTACAGAAACTTAAAAAATAAAAAAAGCTATCAAAAGCAAAGAAAAATGTTCTTCAAAATATCAACCCCTGCAAATACCTCAAAATTCTACATATATTTTTGTTAAAGAAACCAAAAGTATCACCCTGGCTGGTGCGGCTCAGTGGATTGAGTGCTGGCCTGCGAACCAAAGAATCACTACTTTGATCCTCAGTCAGGGCACATGCCTGGGTTATGGGCCAGTTCTCCAGTGGGGGGGGCGAGATACAGGCAACCACACATTAATGTTTCTTTCCCTCTCTTTCTTCCTCCGTTCCCCTCTAAACAAACAAACAAACAAATAAATAAAATGCTTTTTTAAAAAAAAGAAAAGAAAGCCCTGGCTGGTGTAGCTCAGTGGATTGAGCATGGGCTGCGAACCAGTCATCGCAGGTTCGATTCCCAGTCAAGGCACATGCCTAGGTTGCAGGCCATGGCCCCCAGCAACCACACATTGATGTTTTTCTCTCTCCCTCTCCATCCCTCCCTTCCCTCTCTAAAAATAAATAAATAAAATCTTAAAAAAAAAGAAAAGAAACCCTAAGTATCTATGAATACTTCTGGAGTTAAAAGTAACAAGTAAATTTCTATATATTGCAAACTAACTTATTCTCAGTTGATTCTTCATCACAAAAATACAATTATCAATCCATATTACAAGCTTCTCTAACATCCTTTAGAAATAACTTTAAACTTTGAATTAACAGTTTAAAAAGTTGAAAACAACTGATATAAATTCTACACCAGTTTTTCTATAAAAGAGCAGTTTCTTCTTTGCATTACTAATATTAAATATCTTCATAATCTTGATTTCTCCTTTATTAAATGAACAAAACTATAAACACTCTTTAGAACTGTACCCAGTCATATCTGTATGACTTCTGACTAAACTACTATATTAGCTCCATCCCAGGACCACCAATAGTGAAAAAGTAAAATTCATTCATTCATGCTGAGTTGCAAGTAACCAGTCTATACTGATATGAATCATATGGGTTCCATTCTTATCTACATCACTTCAGTATTAAATCTTGAGATTCAAGAAAAGGTCTTTGATCAGTAAACTGCAATTTAACACCTATAACCTTTAAAACCCAATCTCTCTACAGAAATTGCCGAAGAAGTCCTTTAAATTAATTTTAATAGTCATTCCCTAAAGTTGAATTTTATTTTTTGAGAGAAACTTGGCAAGATTATTCCATAAAGAACCTGTAGCCTTAGAAATTTCAGACTACAGATTCTTCAGTACTCCATGATTTTGCTTTGTTTTGACTGTAGCTGGTAAAAAGTTATGATAGTGTAGAAAATTCTTAATCATTAAATTCAGTGCTCATATGAAAATTAATATAAATTACAAAATCTAATTATTAGATTTTATAGCATGTATGCTATATTCAAAAATGTGTAAGGTAGTCCTTTTTTTTAATGAAAGGAGCCATATTAAATGAATAGATATAGCATATTACACACAAAGTCGAACCACACAGGCTCTGGTACAGAAAATGATCCAAGACAGAAAGCTGCCCTGGCTGGTATAGCTCAGTGGGCTGGGTGATGCCTGCAAACCAAAAGGTTGCCAGTTCGATGCCCAGTCAGGGCACAAGCCTGGGTTGTGGCCAGGTTCCTGGTTGGTGGCATGTAAGAGGCAGCCGATTAATGGTTCTCTTGCACATGGAAGTTTCTCTCCCTCTTTCTCCTTCCCTTCCCTCTCTGTAAAAATAAGTAAATAAAATCTTTAAATAAAGAAGACTGAAAGTTAAAGGTAAAGTAAGTTTTAGTAACTTAAATAACAATATATTAATATATTCACATTCTCACTTATGCATATATGCACTATTGAATGCAAAACTCAGTGCTAAAGGGTTTACAAATGTCAACTGAAATTAAAAGGTACTAACTCCTCAGTGGCCTCACTTCCACTTCATCCATTCAAATGAATGAACAGTACAAAAAAAGAGAAAGACAACTTCTAATATCAATACACGATAGATATCAACATATATTTTTTATATTAAAGAAAGGGAGAAAAACTTCTAATAACAATAATTGTAGATATCAAGATATATTTCTTTTTAAAACTTAAAAGCTCCTTCTTTCTTTTACATAATTGGTATTTTTAAAACAGAAGGTATGGTTTCTCACAAATACAATACTAATTTTTTTTTACCTTTTTTTTATTTTAATGATTGTTCAAGTACAGTTTTCTCCCCTTTACTCCCAATCAAGCCCACCTACCCCCTCCCCTCTTCCCTCCCATTACCACCCTCCCCCTAGTTTTTATCCATGTGTCTTTTATACAATACTAATTTTTAAACTGACCAGAAATAGCACCAAGGAGAACACAAAGAAATCAGGACACTCCTCTTCTGCCCTGAGGAGCTGAAATTAATAAATTTTTTAAAGGTACCTTGACATTGTCTTTCAAAATTTTAAATGTACATAGAAATTTATATTAAGAAGCAATCATACACAGGTACACTGTATAAATGGATATTTGTTTTTAATAACTAGAAATTAAAGTCATTCTAAATGTTCATTAGTAAGGGACTGATTGATTAAAGCATTATACCCACACAATGGAGTGCATTTTAAATGAGACAGAAAGATGTTCATGATATATTAAATGAAAAACCACATATCAGAACAGTTTGGATAGTAAACCTCAACTTTAAATTCTATAAATAAAAATATATTTGTATATATTAAAATATGCATAGAAAAGAGCTATAAGAATATATATCGAACCTGTAGAGGGTTTACAGAAACTCTCTTCTCACTAGTAAATATTACATTAATTTATATGGGCAGTTATTTATTCCCCAAAATAAAAAAATTCATAGTCATACAGAACATTTTAAAGTGTTTTTTTGTAAAAAATTTAAAAATTTAAAGCATTCTTCCATCTTATTCCTAAAGGATTTTCCTTTAACATTTACTATTCACTATATACAAAACTGACTTTTCTCCTAACACCGAATGAGAATCATTAGCTCAAACTTTAAAAAGCATTAAATTTAACTGTGCAGGATTGTATGAAACAAATGTACTATGACACAAAATAATCATGATTAAATTGAAAGATGTGATCTTTTTTACTTTTCATTTATATATTCTATGAGTCATAACATTTTTTCAGTAATATTAGCATATATTCCAAAAAACTGTAAACTTTATTAGTGGTTTTATCTTGATTTATAGCATCAATATTTCTCCATCTAAACTCAAAGCAAAAACTTGACAGTAAAAAAATTTAGACCAACTATATATTTACTATATTAAACATTCTTAATGTTTAAACTTGATTTTCAAAATAAAGATTTATGCTCACTATAATTCATGCTAGTAGAAATGATTTCTTTCTTCAAATACTTTCTAAAGGACTGAATACATCTGTACGTTACCTAGTTGGTGGTGGTAGTGTCTGTCATAATTACTACCACAGAAATTGACTCCATCTTCCTCATCTACAGCCTTCTCCGATGAAAGCAAACTAAGACGTCTCACCTTCAGCAACCTTGGGGAACATTCCTGAAAACTAGCTCCAGTATCCAAAACCACATCTCCCGAAAGAACGGGAGGAGCAACTCTTCTTAAAAAATCCATTGTAAGGTTCTTCTACATTACTAGACCTACAAGCACGCCAAAAGGTGCTTTTACCAATTTCCTTGATGAGAAGATAAGGCACGCTATTTATGTCGAAGAGCAAAGAAACGTCAGTTGCGTTTAGGTGGTGCTGAACACCAGTAGGTCAAGTGCCAGCTGTTCTGAAGCTGATTTTTAGGACATTTGCTGTTCATACTGATAAGAAACCAAACAGCTATCAACCATGAAACGGCACTTTGTTTGTACATACACTTGTATATCTACAATGGGTGTTAACAGTAATATTCAGACCATAAAAAGTAATATTCAGACCATAAAATGTTTAGCATCCATCTAGTTTAACATTTAAACTTTGAAAACTTTGGTCTGAGGTGTGTCGTCCTTACACCTTAAATAAACTTACAACTGAAGTGAAAAACTAACTTGTACTCAAAGATTATTCTTATCTTTCTAAAATTTCGCGAATAGACCTCAGGAATATCGTGTTACAGGACATGAAAGGAGTACTGTATTATGAACATTCTAATGTACTTTCAAAAACAAAAAAAGTCCTCATCACAATCAATTGCAATTATCAATAGTGGCAATGGAAACCTTAGCATGAATTCTCCCCCTGCCAAAAAGTGACAATTTACAATATATGGATCTAAGAATATAGATATAAAGTATAATTATTTAAATAGACCCAGTAATCAACCTTACATAATTTATTTCCAAAAAGTTGAGCATTCTACTACACATTTTCAAACAGCTAAACTAGCTGATCCTCTTGCCTAATGTAATCCATGAAGCATAACAAAATACCCCAGCGGAAGGTAACACTTTGAGTACTGAAATTAATACCTTCTTTTCTCCCTTCCTTTGCCTGCCCTCTGGTGGGGATATTAAGTGAACAAGAAGGAAATGAAGAACCAAAGAGAACAGATAAGGCAAAAAACTCTCTAAGTAATCAAATTATAGTTTTGAGGATATACATTTTAATTTAAAAAACTGATTTACTTAAGGAAACATAGTACGCTCTCATTCTTCTCAACATGAAGAAAATTATTTACATATTTTATTTTTCTTAAAGGAGATTTTTTAAACAATATTTTATTTATTTACTTTTAGACAGAGGGAAGAGAAGGAGAAAGAGAGGGAAAGAAACAGCAATGTGTGGTTGCCTCTCAAGCACCCCCAACTAGGGACCCTGCAACACAGGCATGTGCCCTGACTGGGAATTGAAACAGCAACCCTTTGGTTCTCAGGCTGGTGCTCAATCCACTGAGCCACACCAGCCAGGGCTATTTACATATTTTAAAAGATGAAGCATAAAACTGACTACATATCAGGAAAAATTATAATGAAAAAACAAATTTCTGATTCTGAATTACTGAGTTTCTAATCCTCATTTTTCTACCACATTAATTATAAAGTCAGTAAAGGGGAGAAGACTGTACTTGAACAATCATTAAAATAAAATAAAAAAAATTATAAAGTCAATTATTCTTTATTTTATTATTTAAAAGATAATAATTGAAGGTCCTCTATATGTAAAGCATTATTAACATAGGATTAAGGTTCAGAGAAAAATTAATGCAATTTTTCTCTGAAAAAATTCTTGTAGTTTCTTCAGTGACACCTAATCCTTGCCCTTAATAAGGATCAGGGATTTATTAATGCAAATCCTGCCTCAGGCAATGCTACAGTGAAAAGGGGGAAAAAACAAGGAAGTCAAGTATAGGACTTAAATTTCCGGGCCTAGAGCAGGAATGTACTACTAGGAAATGGTGCTGACTTTTAAAAAATGCTTTTAGGAAATAGATGCTCTTAACCCTTGAACCTGAAAGGATAACAATTCACATCTGATGAGCCTATTCTCCACACACTGAAGAAACAACAGGTTAGAACCATCATTCATACACCTTAATAGCCTAGGAGTTATCACTGTCTTTTAGGTTTTTTCCTTTCCTCTTTATGGATTTGATCTTGTGGTTTTCCTCAGGTCCCTTTGCAAGTCTTCCTTATCTATGGAGCCCAGAAACATAATGGGATACAGCACAGGCTGATTACAGAGGGCAACTTACCTTTCAAGTCTGTTCCTGATAAACTAGAACCCACCTGTGTCACTATTAACCCTGCCACTCTAAACTGGGGAAATAAAGGGCAAGGATTAGGTGTCACTGAAGAAACCACAAGATTTTTTCTCAGATTTCATCATTCAACAAATTCTGCTGAGCAGCTTCTACCATGACCTGTGCAAGATGCAAAGGCATTTTACATCTCTATTCGCAAGAAGCTCACTACTTAAGAAGGTACAGAAACACTCTCACAACCACAAGATCCCCATAGGGTTGGCTGGCCAAGGCTGTGCTGAGCCTGCCCTGAGGTTCAATTTCCTCTGCCCAATCTGCTTCTATGCCACCTCTCCTAATAGAGGCTGATCCCTAATAAACACCCTGGAAGCCAAACTCCTTTTCAGAATCAGCTTCCAGAGGACCCATCCTGAGACAAACAGCAAGGAGAAAGCATGGCATTCCCATGACAAAACTGTGTCCATTACCAGCTGAATGTATGAGGAGGAAATGCTCTGAAGCCTTGTTTGCAGGTTGGTATTTCTAAGATCTTTGGTTGATTATCGTAACTTTGAACTCAGGGTATAACAGTTACAGGATTATGAAATTATAATAGAAGGTAGTATCTCAAATATAGCATTTAAAAAGCTTTTTAGACCTCACAGTCATTATTTAGAATATCTGTTATAATCTTACCGTAGAACTCAAGACAGTAATTTCTCGGTGGTAACTTTGATCATCTAGTCCTGTCTGTGGGACTCTTGAGCAATTTTGAGAATTAAGCATTTAGGTGTTAATCATCCAAGATGCAAATAAATGGCTTCAGCTCTGAAGAAGAACAAAACACATTTATACATTAGATATGTTTATGCGTTAGATATGTTTAGAACAAGCGCATTTGTGTGTTCCTCATACCCACCTTTACTTCTGATATATTACACAGCAGCATCGCCTGGTGCTGCTGTTTCCGCTTGGAATAATGTTGCATCACACTGTTTTTGAATTTTTATTCTGAAAATTTTTGCAAAATTATGCAAAATTGAGAATAGTATAATGAACCTATCATTATTCACTCATGGCAAGTCATATACCATTTATATCTCCATCTAACCCCCCAACCCCTAACCCACACTCTGGATTATTATGAATCTAATTCCAGGCATTTCACCACTTCACCTGTACATAATTCTGTATGTATCTCTCTAAGACAAAGATATGTTTTTAAAACACAATCCAGTATCATAATTTCTATAATAAATTAATATTTTCTTTATAACATCAACTACCAATCAGTGCTCACAATTCCCCAACTGTCTCTTAAGAATTTTTTAAGTAGTGTGTTCGAATCCAGATCTAAACAAAATCCATATAGGCAACTGTTACTGTATCTTTCAAATGTCTTTTCATCTATATTCCCTGTTACCCCCAGCACTGCCCGGTTCCTTTCTTCTCTTTGCAGTGATAAGTAATGCCTTTTTAAAAAACCCACCCAAAGTTGTGATATTTTTGAAGCAAATTTTTAAAAAAGATTTGTTTATTTTTACAGAGGGGAAGGGAGGGGGGAAAAGAGGGAAAGAAACATCAATATGTGGTTGCCTTTCATGTGCCCCTACTGGGCACCTGGCCTGCAACCCAGGCATGTGCCCTGACTAGGAATCAAACCGGTGACCCTTTGGTTCACAGTCTGGTGCCAAGTTAATGCTTTTAATAGCCAATGATTGAACCAATACATCAATACCTTAATTATTCAATAATACATTTAATATTTTCTTTTATTCACTAAAATAAACAGATTTGCAAAATAGTTCATATAGCCACAGGGCCTAATATTTATCCCACCTATAGAGAATTTTGGGATACCTATTTTTCAAAGTCTGATTGTAATAAGTCTAGGGGGTCATGGGTTATAAACCATGTGCCATATCTGGAGTAATTTGATGCTTACTAGGAGTGAAACTAAGGGCCACCGGGAGTGACCCTTCCACCACACGTAAGAGCTCACACATGCTACTGTGCACTTCCCATGTTTTCATTACAAGGAAAGGTCTTGGCAATTCTTCACGTAAATAGCTCACATTTTAAATCTGGCATTGAAACTCAAACTTCATTTTAAATCACAACTGGCTTCTTACTATTCTTTTTTCTATTTAATAAATTTAATCTTCAACCCATCAAAAAGGACTAACTACTCTCTCTAAAATATTAATTTTTTACTTAAAACTTCTTAATTTGAAATTCCTTTAGCCAAACTGGAAAATATAATGATATCCCACTGATGCACGGGCATAACTAACTAAACATGACTAAAACCAAATCTTTGAAGCCAAAAAAACTTCTAAATATGAACAAAAAACTAATTCACAGGCACATGTTTATAGCCAATCTCATTCAGGCTTACTGGAATTTTTGAGGCCCCACCAAATATTTCTGAATCTACTAACAACATATCTCTAATTCTGCCATAAATCTTGATACTTTATTTTATCTTAGGTTCCTGGAATCATTTCCTCCCTCAAAGCAAATAAAAGCTTATGTAACAAACAGCATATTGTTTCTGTAGACAATGGGGACACTACTAGTCACACACTGGTCTGTAATAAAATTTAAGCTATTTTTCACTTTCCCTTCTAAGGCAGCAGTCCCCAACCAGTTTTATGGAAGATGATTTTTCCATGGACATGGGGAGCTAGGTGGGGGGAGGGGTGGCTTATAGCCTGCCCCCACCATGCAGCTTGTCACTTGCCACTCACTGATTAATTTTTTTAACTAATTAATTTATTTTTAGAGAGAAAGTAAGGAAGAGAGAAAGACAGAGAAACATCAATGTGTGGTTGCCTCTCGCTTGCCCCTCAAAGGGGACCAGGCCTGCAACCCAGGCGTGCGCCTTAACTGGGAATCGAACCAGCAACGCTTTGGTTCACAGGCTGGTGCTCAATCCACTGAGCTACACCAGCCAGGGCCACTAACTTATTTTTGACATGCATCTGCAAGCAACTGATTTATTATGGTCTCTGTGTAGTCAAACCTCTCTGCTAATGATAAACTGTTTGCAGCCACTCCCCAGTGCTAGTATCACCACTCCAGCTGCACTTCAGATCATCAGGCATTAGATTCTCAAAAGGAGCGCACCACCTAGGTCCCTCACTAGCTCAGTTCATAGTAGGGTTTGGGCTTCTGTGGGAACTTAATGCTGTTGCTGACCCGACAGGAGGCGGAGCTCACGCCCTAATGCGATCACAGGGAGCTGCGGCCAATACAGATGAAGCTTCACTTGCTCACTGCCGCCTCAGCTCCTGCTGTGCAGTCGGGGGTGGGGGGAGAAGGGCTAGGTTTGGGGACCCCTATTCTAAGGGCAAAACCAAATACTGCTGGAGTACAAAGCAGTTTTATGATACTGCAACAAGTTCCTCTAGGACTGATTTGTACCACCATGTCTAAACCTTTTGTTTCACTTCACTTTTGAATAACCTTCTGTTCAGACATAGCAAGAGCTAATGTCATGTTCTCTAAAGATGTTTACTCTTCTGTAACCACACTGATAGATCACTGTGTCATTTTAAGGCTTCCCAACATTTGTCTAAAATTTTCAGTACCTCTTTAGTAGATACACGACCTTCCTATTTTCAACTGTCACTTTTTTAAAAGAGTTTATTTATTTATTTTCAGAGAGAAGCAGAGGGAGGAGAAAGAGAGGTAGAAAAAACACAGATTGGTTGCTTCACACATGCCCTTAATTGGGGATTTGACCTGCAACCCAGGCATCTGTCCTGACCAGGAATCAAACCGGCGACATTTCGGTTCACAGGCCGGCACTCAGTCCACTGGGCAACACCAGCCAGGGCACAACTTTCACTCTTGATAAAATAAACATATCTTTGGTTACCCTCCCTGGAAAATATTTCGTTTATGGTTCTGATTTTCTTTACAGGTTATAGTCATTTTTAGCAGGGATGGATTTTTTTTGTTGTTTTTGTCTTGGCTTTGTGTTTCTTTGTAATGCCAATAGCTTTTCATCTTGTGTCCATACATATTATTTAACATGGAACTCATTTTTATTCTCATTTCACTTGATTAACTTGGAGAATATTCTATCCACGGGAAGAGTAGTTTTATTACTACTTTTATACTAATATTCTTGAGAGGTCAGATAAATGTGGTTATGGTGTACACACGATCAATGGTGTTGATTCTTATTTTAAGAGAAAACAGTCATATAAATTAGAGTGACTTGAGGAGGTCAGTTGGTATTTGACAACACCGAAGAGAAGGCAATCAATTACCAAATAGCACACGTTTTGAAGGAGTAAGACTTTAACCCTGAAGTAAGAGTAATGATCTAGAAGTTTCCATGTGAAATAAATAAAGGGAACAGTGGCCAGGCTCTGGCACTTGGGAGGATCTCAGGTCAACTGAGGTCCTTCAAGGACAGTCTTGCTTCACTTCAGGACAGAAAGCAAAAGAGAAAATTGAACGGGTGTTCACATAACGCATTAACCACATTTCCTTTCTGAACACAATTACTAGAATAATAAAGAACAGAAATGCCACAAATGTAATGTACATTCTTTGAGATACAACATACATGCATCTGATAATACATTAATACAAAATAGTAATTTCAACAAATAAAGGAAAAATTAGGAGTAAATGAATCTTGATGCTCATTATATTTTCAATACTTGTACACATATTTCATAATTTAAAAAGGAGAATAAGGAAGTTATGGTGCCTAGCACAAAGCAGATTTGAGTTAAACACAAAGAATAAGAACTTAATTATTGCATAATTAATGAAAAGGCTGGTTCATAAAGAAAAGTCACTGATCACTGAGCTTTTAAGCAAAGCCTATTAGAAACACTATAGAAAGAATAACCTCACTCGGTAAAAGATTAGGCTAAATTACTTCAAAGATCCCAACTATAAATCAGCTGGTATGGCTCAGTGGGTTGAGCACTGGTCTGCAAACCAAAAGTTCACCAGTTCAATTCCCGGTCAGGGCACATGCCTGGGTTGTGAGCCAGGTCCCCAGTTGGGGGGCGTGTGAGAGGTAACCAATCTGATGTTTCTCCCTCGCTCTTCCTCCCTCCCTTCCCCTCTAAAAATAAATAAATAAAATCTTTATAAAAAAGACCAAAATTCTACATCTGACTTCAAAATGTATTTTAGACTTACACTTGAATGCTAAAACGTGTGGCGTGACCTTATAAATTCATCATGCTTCCCTTCAAAAGTGAAGGAAGGATACAACTGGTTTTAAATAAATTTAAAATAATCATAGCTCCTGTTCATAATAGCAAAACAATTATGGAAAACACAAAAAAGCAATAATTTTTTCCTCTGCCAAAAGATACATAAAATGTAAAAAATCTACTCACAAATAATTAAGTGCAGAAGGCAAACAACTTTTCAATTATCTTTTATGTCTGACTACTAAAAACACTAATATGAAGAATTTACAATCATCCCTTGAATTAACAAAGAAATTGATTTATAAAATCAACACTGGTTCCATCACACTCCAATCTCAGGAAATTCACTCATTCTCTCACTTAGAAAGGCTGTAACTTTACACTATTTAAAACAGACTTGCATTTTAACCTTCTCTCAAGCTTTGGTTTTAAAGAGTACACAAACTTATTACACTGACGAACGGACTCACAGATTACACAATATATCGCCTGCTGAAAATGCTGTGTAATGATCTTGAGCTAGAATCACTGGGCTTTGCTGCAAAAATCTAGCTCTCTTGCTGATAAAGCAATGTTCCCTGCAGGTAAATTTGTCAATGCTTTGTTGATTTTACATTTTTAGCCAGAATAGCAGTTATTAGCATACTACTTGATCTAATGAACACAATTAACAAAACTTTCCATTCACAAATTTAAGAAGTTTTCTATTAAGGTCTCATTCATTGAATCAAATTAAAACAGCATCAGAGTGCATCATCTAATATACTGATGAATGAATATGTATTGGTTAGAAAAATTTTCCTATTACATTTCCATGCTTAAAAAAAAAGAAATCACTTCAATCGCAAAATTGTCATACAAATTCTCTACCTACTCATCTCAAGTTAAACACCGAGAGAAATTTTTTGGACAAACGAAGAAGCTGGCCTGTAAGACGACAACCACACCAAACCTGGGATGTGCTCCATCGCTAACTTCTAAAAACCCAGCACACTGACCGTGCCACACACAGATTTACAAAAATCATAAACTTGACAAATATTTATTGAGCAGAACTATGTACCAGGAACCAGGGACAAAGGAGAATAAAAGAGGCAAATATTCTTAGCTTTTAGAGCTTACATTCTATTCTACTATTAGCTTCGGCTTTCTGGAGTCATTCCTTTAAAAATCTGAAAGAAAGCACTGGATGCTTCTCCTTCCAAAATACACATACACCTAACTTTGCAAGGTTATGAACCATTCTAATCCAATTATTGATTATTAATTAAAAACCCTTGATTAAAATCATCCTTGGGCATAAATTTCCATCTCTACCATTTATAATAGTTTCATAATTACTATTCAAAGTGAAAAGTTGTATTTTTTCCATTACAATACTTACTGCTTTCAAATTTTAATAGGATGTTTTCTTTTTATCGCCTTTGTAACTCTCAAATTTCTAGAATGACAAATTACCCTTTATGAATCTTGGTCTCCGCAGGAAATTCAATCCTAACCTCTTTGGTAGCTTCATAGGGGAATTTTCTGATTTCATTAATTATTCCTTGAACCCCCTTAAGCAGAAACCGTTCTCTCCCTGCCCAAATCTCCAGTTAAAGTCTTTGTAGAAGTTGCCTACAGGAGCTTCTAAAAAAAAAACATGCTCAAGAGAAACCACAATAAAAACTTAATCATTTCAGAGATCATCAATTAATCACCAAAAAATTTTCTGCTCTTTCTAGTCACAAAAAGAAAATAAGTGACCCCTAAGGAAAAACTGTAGTTTTATTTTAAAAATGCAACACTACAACCCTTTCTATGGTCACTGCCATCTCTAATCAATGTGTTGCACCTTGTACATGTATCATTTTTAAGTTATATAATGGAAACTGCTCTACCTAATTATGAGCCTGAGGTTATAAAATCAAACATCAAAGCAAATTCATGTAAATTTGATATGTATACTTTCTATGTTTTCATAAGACAATTTGCAATAAAAATTTGGGCTAACCCAAATTTTAAGATATTTAGAAAAAAAATGAAGAAGTAGCTGCTCAAGGTCACAGAGCAAGTAATCACCACAATTTAATCTCCAAAGTACGTCTCTCCTCTTTTTCTTTGTGTTTTCTGTCTTCAGCAAGCTCAGAGAAACTGGACTTTTACAAGAGCAACTATGAAAGCACAAATTCCCGCTGATGTTTAGATGACCTATTTCTCCCAAATTTATAGCCCCAAAACCACCTCTCTAGAGTTAAGGAGGAATGATCATTTGTCACCTGCAATCTCACCACTCGTATCAAAGGCCTTTAAAATGTTTATGTTCTTTGACCCAATAATTCCACTTCTGAGAGCTTTCCCTGGGGAGATAACCAGAAAAGCCCACACAGATTTATTAACAGAGATGTTTGTTCATTGTACCATTTTTCCTCTAAGCAGAATGCTGCTGGGGCAGGGGAGGACAGAACAAAAACAAAGGACCAGTTTTAAAAATCAAGATATGTTTAGATGATGAAATGTTATCCATCATTTTATGAATATTTTTACTAAGGTTATAATATTCACCATATATTTTACAAAAAAAACAAATGATATTTATAATGTCTTCTTGGAGATAAAACTACATTTGGAAGCAAAAAATATACTTGGAGAAACTCAAATTATCAAAGCACTTAACCTCTCTATGCCTCCATTTCTTCACCTATAAAATAAGGATAATAAAACCTCTTATGGCTATAGTGAGAAGTATAATAGTGCTTAAATAGTGCTTAACATATATTAAGTACTCAATCTGCAACATTTTCCCACAAAAAAATGAAAAAATAAATATCACTCATAATTCAAAACCTAGAGATTGCCACTATTAATGCATGTTAATACTTGGGTTCATTTCTTTCAGGTATTTTTAATATGCATTAAACATTTTATAACACTGGCATCATATTATATCATTTCCAGTGGTTAAAAATACTACAATATCTTATAAATATACTATGTGTATTACATCATTCCACTATTATTGAGCCTTAGATTCAATTCTTCAAATAGTGCCGTGAATATATTCATGTGCAGTCTTTGTACACATTTTTTATTTTTTTCACCTCACGAAAAAGTCTGGAAACAGAGTATCTACCTCCAATGGTATAAAGTACTCTTGGCTTTACTCCCCACTGACCTGTGCACCATGCAGACACGCACTAGGTGTTCACAGAGACCAATTTCTCCCTTTCTGTCCATGGGCACTTAAAAGCTATTAACTGGCTTTTTCGGTGTAATCTTTCTTTTCTTTTTTCGGTAAACTGCTCAGTAGGTGTGTCTCTTTCTCCATTTATCCTCTGTGTCTCTCTAACACCCCAAACGCAATTCGAGCACTCATAACTTTAGTACCTTCCTCAAAAAGGTTCTTAAGATTCTACTCCATGTATCTAAAAACAGAAGTCCTCATTTCTTCAGCAAAACATCCTGAGATATTCACAGATGATGTTTTACAACAGAAGAACTGCATCAAAATAATTAGGCATTGAGGGAAGTGACTGGGCAGAGGTTAACAGAGCTGGTAAATGTTGGAGCTGTGGAATGGGCACGTGAGCATTCAGTCCACTCTTCTGTTTAAATGTTTTTTAAACTATCGTCAGCGAGAGGAATGTTTTATCTTAAAAAAAAAGATAGAATTATCAAAATTCATAAAACAATTATGGTTTAGCTTCACCCATAGGTCTTTAAGAACAATTCAGTGATTACTAAAAATAAAAAACAGAAAAACAACAAAAACAAAAACATTTAAGCCAAGTTAAAAAGTGAAGTAAACAACTTCAGTATTCAGAATCTCTCAATTACGCTTGCCAGTAATTCCCACAGATAAAAACATACAATGCCTTTTTCCAAGCCATGGCTTTGGCATGCCACGCTGCTTCTCCAAAACAATATTAGTATTTAGATTGTGCACTACAAGAATACAATCGTGCCTCTGTATGTGCCCACATGAATATTTGATAAGTAGTTTTATTATGTACTAGTATTAAATAATCCAAATTCTCTTGGTGCTTAAATCACATCTTGGTACCAAGTTAAGCACATCATAAACAATACTTGCTGATTAACAGTTAGATCCATCAAAGCATTTATTTGTATCCAGAGGCATGCAAACAGAACCAGCATAATTAAAAAACTACCTTGTTGTACGTCTTTTATTAAGATGTATTATGGAAAAATATCACCATGTATATTTCTACCTGTGTAAAAACCACTTTACCCGCATCTTTTATTAGGACATATTGTGGGAAAATATCACCTTGTAGATTTCCACCTGTGTAGAAACTACTTTACCTTGGAGTCAGGTCATGAAGACAAGAGAGCAGAGCAAAAAGAGTAAGTAGCATACCCAGGGGTGTGGGGGTCAATGGCTGCTCCCCAGCTTGAAAGCAAGGGTAAAATGGACAGATTAGAGACATGTTTACCAAACTCTTTTCACTGTAGTAAAAAAATATATTTTATATAAATGTACGTATAATACATTTTATATAACAGTCCAGTATATACACACCCACATGATACATTTGAAATAATCTGTGATACATATTAGTATCCTTTAAGTTTTTTTTTAAAGATTGTACATACTTATTTTTTTTTAGAGAGAGGGGAAGGGAGGGAGAGAAACATCAGTGTGAGGGAGAAACATCAATCTGGGTGCCCCTCATTCGTGCCCTGACCAGGGACCAGACCCACAACCCAGGAAAATGTGCCCTCGCTGAGGATCAATCTGGGGACCTTTGGGTTTGTGGGACAACACCCAACCAACGGAGCCATACCAGTCAGGACAGTTTAAGTTTTATATTCCAGTCAGTATCCTCTGTAAAATGATTTCTTCACAGTTTTAAATCCCTAGACTGAAAAGCTGACCTGAAAACAGCCTGCATCTCCTCCTGCTCACCAAACAAATGAGACAGAAGGGAGCACCTGACAGCTACACATTTCACGCCCCCCAGTCACCCGCCTGCTTGCACTCCTGACCCCTGCACAGAGGATGACATCAGTGCACATCAGTGCACGTCTGGGGGCATGGGGAGCCGAGATCGGGAGATGCTGAGTGGGCAGGAATCGAGGGCTGCTTCTTAAACACAACAAAGACCATCTCTTAGGTGTCTTCCTGCTCTAAAGTTCTGTGGTTCTATGAGTCCCTAAAGGGTAAGAAATTTATTGTTACATCTCCCACAAAGCCTAGCAAATTGGCTTTCATAAAAATAATAAAGATTAAATTCAACTCATAATATGCTAATTAAGCCTAAATGTAAAGGTTTCAATCATTCAAATATGTTCTCCACATACTATTAAATGTAAAAATCAATGCTGTTGTATATTATTTGAAAATTTGTAAGTATAAAAATGTTACCATATAGTACATATGTATATGTGTGTATATAATATGTATATAATACAAAACAAATACTACTCTCGTTACTTTGTCCATAAAAGGTATAAAAACAATTCACTGTAAAATTATTCTAAAACTCAGAATCAAATTAAATTACTAACTTTTTTTTTACTGTGCCTGCTTAATGATATTATTATCAAGGAGCAAGGAAATAAGAAACACACAGGCCCAGTACAAAAGAAAAATAAGAGGGGAGGATGCAAAATAGAAAACTTTCATAACTCAATCATGACTTACGGTACTCTAAAGTTCAGCAGTTCTTAACTCAAAAAGTCTCTGCTGTTGTCTTAGAAGGGAGTTTTCTCCAAAAGAAAATCTCAATGACATTGAAGTTTCTTCCTGTATACATTAACTGTCAATAAACTATTATGGTTTAATTAAGTGCAGGGTTAGGAGTCTGCAAAAAGACTTCTAATTTTAAGTCACAACAAAACCATTGGTAAATATGCACAATAAAGTCAATTCTAATGTGGGAGGCAGTTAGACAGTCAAGGGCAGATCAAGGCCCATGGGCCAAATACAGAAGGTCACCAGGGTGGGGAAGTCCTTGGGTGTGTAGCAAGGGGCAGACTAGGAAAATAAGGACCTCGCCCCCAGCGTGACCTTTCCTCCCCTAGCATACACCTGGGTATGCGGTTTAGGGCCCCTGACGTTTCATATCCCTGGTCCGAAGTTAGGACCCTCCCCTGACCTGTCGTCCACTGGCACGCCGCTGGTCATGTGGGAGACCCCCGCAGAGGATGAACGAGGGGCTGTCCAATGGTCTCATTCAACTTTCATGCAGGCTCTTGCATGACCACTCCCTTAAGCACTAACCCCTAGGGGTAACATCTAGGGCTCAGTTGTTTCAGCCCCAGGCCCAGAAAAGCAGGAAAACCAGACAAGCAAGCCATGGCTGACTTGAGGACCAGTCACCCTGACTAATGAGCCCCTGCTGTGGTGCCAGCCAATCACTGGAGACCACAATCCTGAAAGGATGAGCATGGAAAGGTGATGAACAGTCTACTGAGATCCTCCCCTAAAATCCCCACTCTTAAAAGCCCTTAGGACAAAGGACCCAGCGCTCTCTCCCTCTTAGGAGCTTGCCCAGGCCTTCCCTGCTCCCCCACCACCCCACCCCTGCATGTTTCCTTTACCCTTCTCTCTCCTAGGCTCTGAGGGCCAGTTCTTTTGCCTTATTTCTTGAGCCTATCTCTTCTACAGCTCACTTCTAACTCTGTGATTTTCAAAATAAACTTTCTCTTACAGTTTGTGTCTTGATGCTGAATTCTTTCTTAGCCAGAACTCAAGTACCGAAGTTGCTGAGCCAAGGTCTGGTCTGACTCCAACAGTCTAACACCTGGTGCTGTTCTCGTGCCAATATTAGGGTGCTGTGACGCAGATGCTCTTACCATGATTCCAACGGCCTTTTTGTGGCGTAGTATGGCAGGATTCCAGAGTAGCCCACCCAAGACCACCATGCAGGCCTGGACCCGTGCCAGGTACCATCAGAGGCCCACTGCGCCCCACAGGCTCCCTGCTTTGCATCGGGTATGGACTTGGGTGACTTTTCCTTGGAACTCCAGACCTCACCTCCCTTTTACCTGTTTTAAGGTAAGACACTGACTTTCTTGGAGCTGTTTTTGAAATCCTCAAGGTGGAGGGTAAAGGTTAAGGGTTGAGAGAACCTAGGCCAAAGATAATGATCAAGATAAAGACTGGAGGGAAAAAAATGGGTGGCTAGTTTGTAACTTGGGCTCTTCACCTGGAATTGCTGAGAGTAGGAACAAAACCTTTCGCTGGATAAATGAGAGCCTGAACTCATTCGGCCAGGAAGGTAAGGGGCACTTCCTCCCTCCAAATCAAACCTCAGGTATTCTCAGGCAACTAAGAATCTCTGTAGAGGTATCCCTTGTGATGTGCAGAGGTCCCAAAGGGAACTCCAACTCAACTGTAATTAAATAATTGACTCATATGGGATGCACATAAAAAGTTAGTTACCCAAGTCCTCACAGCTGTATGAGACAGTCAGGGAGAAAAACCAAGACACATAAGAAGGTTTGAGATGACTCAGGTGGTGACAGCCCCTTGGAGCCCAACCCACAAGCAGCACACTTCAACCCACTACACAATATCCCTAGGAAATTATTCAGACTCTATAGATCTCACAATAAAACTAAAATCAACACGGGAAAAATCATGTGTCCAAGGCCAGAAACACCCAGACCCCAGCAGCCATTAATACTGCTGATATATAATTGAAGCCTTTACTTGCAAGTACTTACAGAAATGGGAAGATTTAAGTAGAAGTGGTATCAACCTAAGATGGCCCAAATATAGCTCTTTTGATGCCCAAATCAATTTTTATATGCAAAATTAGAAAAAGGCAGCTCTAAAATTAAACTGAATGAATGGGAACCTTATCTTGATCGGGATTTCTAGTAGAAGCTCCTAGAAAAAGCACAGGTAAATTACACTCAAAACAGAAAACCAGGAAGACCAGTATCAGGCAGAGGAGAAATGGGTATCATATACATTCCTTGGACTGGAACAGAATAAGGAATCTATCCAAAGATTTCCCCAACCCTCTCCAGGACCCAGATGGGTTCGTAAATGAATTTAGTTTAACTGTCTGAACACGTGATCCTAGCTATTCTGACCCATTCTAATTAACATACAATATAATATCTGCTGGTGTCTGAGAGGCAAACAACAGAATTACTAAATAGGGTCTTGCTAGGAAACTACTGTAGAGAAGTTTGTTTTTATTGTAAAAAAAAAAAAATGGCCCTGGGTTAATCAGAGTTACAGAAAACTGAAAAGGGATTCAGAAAGTGAAAAGAAACAAAGCAAGCTCCCTGGACTATGAGAGGGTGTTTCCCCTTCTCCTTACCAATAGTTTAGGAGCAACTGAGATTATCATAAAAAGGGAAGCTACCAAAGACCTTGTAGATGATACTGGGGCTACTTCATCCGTTCTTAACCACATCCAACTCAGCTGCCTCTCGCCTCAGGGTAAAGCTTCCGCACAAATGACAGGGATAACTAATAAATGTCTGTTTTTAAATCAGAACTTGTTGCCCTCCAACTAGGGGATGTTATAGGACAATATCACCTGTTAGGATGAGATTTCGTTGAAATCCATGATGCCCACATAGCTTTTTCCCAGAAGGGTGAAATATATTTAGAATGAAATGAATCAGATACTGAACCAATTGGGAAAACGGTGATTTAAGAGGAAACTAATCTTGAGACTTACTAAATGTTTGCGAACCATCTTTTCTTCATTATTAACTTCCATGAGAGCCTCAGGGATGGTTAACCAGGACTTTCCTTTCCCTTTGAGGGGCAGCTACTCCCTTTCCCTACAAGGCCTTCTAAGGGACCAGTGTACTAGAAACATGAAAGGCAGGTCAATGGGCCACTAGCCCAACTACTAAAGACCAGAGTTATAGGGAAAGTTTTCTACCCAAAGGTACTGGATGCTCATTTAACGGACAGATGGAGAGTCAGGGTGGGGGGGTCTCCAGTAAGGATAGCTAAGGCCAGAGGTCATCAAGTGAGGGACACCTTGCTTGAATGGGCCCTATTGTTGGGGAGAACTTGAATTGTTCCTTGAAGAAAGAAAGGAAATGAAGAACTTGTACTAGCAGAGGAAAAATAAGAATGGGAATGATGGGGGTGGTACAGGATACAGGAAGGGATTAGCCTCTCTAGAGGCCATTCGTTGAAGAATTGTTAGAGACAATGTCAAACAATGTACACAATAATCGGGCCAGTTAATACTGTGAGGTCTCAAGCCACGGGAGACATGCACTTAACAGTGGCTGAGGGTCAGTGCTGAGCTCCCAGAACCTGTGCTAAGGTGACCCTTACACAGATGGGGTCACCATCTGCCACCATCCAGGAGTTTATAGGTCAGCTAGAAGAGACACATGCAGTGACACATTTTAGGAGCTTTGAGAAAAGTTGCCTAAATATGCTCAAGCTATAATCAGGCACAAGGGAGATGGTCATCAGTTTAAAAGGAGGAGGGGACAGAAAAGATTTCGCCACAGAAGTGGTTTTCACAGCTTCTGTTGCCACAGTCTAACCGGGGCAACAATCTACAACTACGTGAGTAGATGTTTGCCTCTCTCTGAGGAGCTGGCGAGTTGTTGATTCAAAGAGTTTAAGTAATATATTATGGCTTAATGCACATGACTGCTTCTCAGTAGCCCTCCGACCGCAACTTCCCAACATGCCAGGCTCCCAAGGCAGGCGCCAGCACGGACCCTCTTTCTTAAGTTACGTAACAGCACTGGGCTTCACCCCAAGCATGGTTATATCTTAGGATGCCTCCTCCCCGTGTTTATGAAAGGAAGTATTATGTCTGGTAAGGTTTATGTTGATTGACAGTTCTTCACATTCTAACATTATAAAGGGTAACGAGCAATTCATTCGGATCAACATCCTCTGTACAGAAAAGAACACATTTTGAAGTTAGCAACAAAACAACATTCCAAATCGGTTTGGTCACTATTAATGACCATATAGAACATACCACAAAGCTTATTCCATCCCATTCCAGGACATCTAGTAATTCTGAAAGGACTTGCACACAAAAGCCAATAAGCCCCGCCCTTATTCTTCACAGTGGCGAAGTCAGGCTAAATGAACTACCCGTGGAGGAGGGAAGAATTCAGAACTGCACCCTAAAAATGGTGGCCTAGAAAGCCAAATTCATTAAGTACCTAATAATAATAATGATCACTATCGATGGCATACTATGTGTGAGAAATTAGGTTAGGTGCTTTACACATATTAACTTCATTTTAACCCAAACAAACCCGTAATTTCTATGAATGTTCAATGTTGCAGCTGTGGAAACTGACGAAGCCAGTAAATGAGCACAGAAATACTGCACATCTGGATTCTTTAATATTTTAAAGGAATAAGCGGTTATGTGGAGTTTTATGAAATAAAATTCTCAAATTAAAATGCAATTATGTTTTCAATATGCTTTTATATTGATTCTGAACATCAGAACTAAAACTCAGGATCTCTCAAATAAGGATCATTAAACATAATCAGCACACAATTTATCTCAACACCTCCTGAAGAAAGAATAAATTTGCCTTATCAGAAGTAAAAACTAGGCAGCCAAAGGAAAAAATCATATTATGGCCAACAAATGACAGAGATGCTTACTGTAAGACTAAATTCAATTATCCTCCATTGACATCTCACCATTAATTAAAAAGTCCAAAAACAACTTTATTTTAAAAAAAGGCATTCCCATTTCAGCCAGAATACTTAAAATAATCTTTAACCTGTTTCCCACAGATGGACACTCAGTTTACACACAGTGATAATACAATCAACTGTAAAATTCTGTGTCAGCAGTTTCTATATTATTGGGAAAACCTGACAAAGTGTAAGAGTTACAATTGTTGTAACTAGTTTAAAACGAAACTTTCCTCCACTCCATCTAAATCATCGTTTTTCTCCTGTGTCCCTGCATGCCTTTTTTCCTTTATTTCTGCTTTATGTTGAAAGACTATTTATTTGGTCCTTGACTTAGTTTAGTCCGAGTTCATTCGGAATGATACCTTCTGAATGTTATCTCTGGATCAACTAACCAATCAATGGTTTTGCTCCTCTTCCCCTGAAGAAGTTTAGCACACATTCAAATTATAATAAGGCTAAATGTGAATAATAACTGGAAAATTTATCAGATTAAAGAAAAAAATTAAACTTTCCAGAAATCTAACACCAGGTACAGTATAATAAATAAAAGCGGACGTAATTCTGCTACCTGCACTGAGCCCAGCTGCATACTAACCTAGGTGATGGACACGGACAATGAGTAAGACCTGGGCTGTGACCTTAAGGAACCTGTAGTGTGGTGTGACCCGCCCCGTCCCAGGACTGCAGAAAAAGTGTTGATGAAAGTTCCAATATGGTGCAAATAGAGTTATTACAAAACAACAGAGACTTGTCACTTAATATACCAGGCTTCTGAGTTAATGTCATAACTATACTTGAAGGTGTAATATACTCATGTAGGATTTGAAACAAGAGGAAACAAGACGTGGAAAGTACAAAGTGAGGAACTGAGTCATTTCCCCCACTCCATCAGGTTTCTTCGCCCTCCCTGCTAGTTACATAAATCCCATGCGGAACACAGTGCTGCACTCGTGACAATTTCATCTTTTAAGACTTTCATAAACCTGTCAAACTGTAAGTCACATGAAACATTTTTTGTTTTATACATTCTCAGTTTTAAAAATAAAACTTTCATTACTCCAAACTAAACGCAGTTTGATTGAAGATCACAGCACCAAATGATATTTGATTCTTACCTATATGCACTTGCCCTAGTTAATGTTTCAAAGAATTTTTTTAAAAAATCATATTTCAGAAACTAAATTTAATGTCCTAATTTAATCTAAGCAAACTCATGTAAAATTTCCACCAAGACATTTTTAACTTTAAAATATTGGGTTGGCCAAAAAGTACATTTAGTTTTCTCCATAAAGTAAAAGACATATTTTTCATTTGTTTTATGGTTTGGATATTTTGAGTATGTTGGCTACCCCATAGTAGTGGGTAAACACCAGGGGTTCTGCTAAACATCTTCCAGGGCATAAGACAGCCCCACAGCAAAAAATTATTTGGCCAAAATGTCAATAGTACCAGAAACTTCGCAAACCACTTCTGACATGTTTGATCAGTCACAGCACCTTCCCTGTACACTGCACAAATTTTCTTTGTGTTTTTACCTTTCTTGAAATAATAAAGTATAATATGCTAAAACTGTCTTCTCCCATCTTCAATATTGAAATAGCTGCACAAAAATTCACCAAGTCTAGTAAGTTTTTTAAAATGCACTCTGACATGACAGCTGTCACAATACAATCTAAAAAAAACGTTTTGAATGAAGTTAAAGACAATTAAGCACTACTAGAGCCACTGTAACAGAAAAAACTAAACAAACTTTTGACCAATCCCATAATACAACCCAAATACTTCAAATTAATTTAACATTGCTGAAACACCAAAAATTTGAAAAGTGATTTTGAGAAATTTACTTTTATAAATAGGTGCAGGGGTGCCAAACTCATTTTCACCAGGGGCCACATCAGCCTCGCTGTTGCCTTCAAAGAGCCGCATGTAATGTTAGGAGTGTATGAATGTAACTATTCCATAGCAGTTAAGGGAGAGCTCTGCACTGTCGCCAGGTAGAAACAAGGTGCCAGACCAGATAAAACAAGGTGGAGGGCCGGACTCAGCCCGTGGGCCTTGTGTTTGCCGCCTGTGGTTTACTTTAGTCTCTCCTGCATTTCCAATGACAAATCTAAATCCTATTCTACACGGAACCAAAATTATTATAATCTCTCAACCCTTTTACTGCATCAATATGTATTAGAAGACAAAAATAACCATTTAATCCAAGAGGTGATCCAAAGAAACTGTAAGTTAGATTCATATCCGAAGAAAATCACATGTAAACCAAATCTGCATAACCCCATTTCCATTATAATTTCAGAGAAATGACCTCACGTGAGAAGGCAGCACAATGTGGGTAGCACAGCTACACAATACCAAGCTCTATTAACTTAGACAAACTGATTTAACTTCATTTGTAAGAAGAAGGGGAAAGAGAGGAAAAGGGGAAGAGAGGAAGATAGGGAAATAGGAAAACCTGTGAAGGATACAGTGAGATGGAGTACACAAAGTCTGCCAGTGTGTAGCAGTAATTACAGCATCCTCTTCACACACACACTAGCTGGCCCTAATACACAAATTCACATACGAGAGTCAAGTACAGTAATCTTTGTCAGCATGCAGACTATAATTAACCTAGCAAGATAACTGGTTACAGGTTAGCCAAGCAGATGATTAGTCCACAAGAGATCTCAGGTAGGAACAGAGGTGTATTTACATATGTTACATATGCATAATTAGCTTGGCCATTCTCCACCCCCACAAACATGAGTGTTTAATGCCCTAACTGTGCCATTACTCCCCTGGAAGTCATCAGAACTCTTTGATATTGCCATATAAACAGATTTTTCTGTCAGACTACTGTAGAGAATATAAGTAGTGTTTGATGTTCAGTGAAGACTGTTTCAAAAGGCAAGATTCCCATCTCTAAATGAGGTCCACTTCAAAGGTTCAATACCAGGCTTTTGTAAAATTGGACTTCAGACTTGTCTGTTTCGTAAGAGATTTCAGTGAGTGATCTACCACATCGAATGCTCTCTAATTTCATACAACTCGACAAATATCTATTGAGTTCTCAGTTACAAAAATGAACACCAAATACATGAATATTTCTGGTACAACACTGACTCTGATGCCTCTTGGAGCTGACATATCAACAAAAAAATAGGGTGTGGGGGTTAAAAGTCAACCTGCAGGAGGGGAATTAAGACAGATTAGGAAAAGAGCCAGGATTTGAGCAGAGCCTTTAGGAAAAAGACGGGAGATCGGGTTCTGGAGGCAGAGATGTCATAACAGAAGATGAAGATGGGCTCAAGGAAAGAGGTCGAGAAGTATCAAGTCTGGTCGCTTGAAGGAACTTGTAGCTTAAAAATGATGCTCAAGACTTCAGGTGCAGGGGGCTTTCATTTTTTCCACAACGAGGGAGGGAGTGTATCAGGCAGGGTTCAGAGGCTACAGAGAGACAGAACCAACAGGATACATACAGATGTGAAAGGGGAGATTTATTGTAGGAAGAATCGTGAGAAGTCCCACAAAATACCGCAAGCTGGAGAACCAGGAGAGCCAGTGGTTTAGCTCTCAGCCTCAGGCCAAGTGTGTGTGGGAGGGTGGCGGGGGGGGGGGGGGGGGGGGGGGGGGGGGGGGGGGGGGGGGGGGGGGGGGGGCAGAGAGGGAGATTTTGCTGGTTTAAGTCCCAGAATCCAAAAGCCTGAAACTAGAAGCTCACATGTCTGAGGACAGAGAAGGTGGAAGTCACAGCTCAAGGAGGGAAAGCAAATTTGGCTTTCCTCTGCCTTTTGGTTCTGTTTGGATCTTCAAGGCACTGGATGATGCCCACCCACAGTGGTGAGGGCGGATCTTCTCTACTTAGTCTGCGCATTCAAATGCCAGTCTCTCCTGCAAACACCCTCATAGACATACCCGGAGATAATGTTTTACCAGCTCTGTGGGCATCCTGCAGCCCAGGCAAGTTGACACACAAAATTAGCTATCATTAGCCTCTGAGAAAGGAAGTGATACGAACAGACCTGTATTTACTGAAAGGTATCTTCTGGAGTGGATTAGATTGGGAAGAGACTAACAGAGTGGGACCAATTTGTAAAAACCTATCAGAGTAGTCAAGAGTTAACTTTCTGAACTAGATAAATAAAAATATAGAAGGAATGAACAGAGCACTGCAGTAGAACTGAAAAGAATTCACAGTGGAACCACTGGGGCACCATTTCACAACTACAGCCTTTTCACAACTACAACTACAGCCTCCTACCCAGGCTCCGAACCAACCTGCACGAGCACCCTCTCCAGCGCATCACCCAGCACAGCCCCAGAGACCCGTCTACCGAGCAAATCAAATCACCTCTCGAGGCCCTCCACGCCTTCTCCCTGCACACCCGCCAAACTGGTCTTTTCGTTTCCTAGCAGTTCAACTCCTTTCCTGCCTCAGGACCCTTCCCACTGTCTCCAATATCTGGAAACTGGCACCCTGGTTTTTGTTCTTCTTTTTTTTTATTTTTACCAGGAAAACCGTAATAAGCCTTCAAGTCTCAGTATAAATGTCCTTTCTCAAAGAAGCTACCCCCTGATCTCTACAATCTAGTCTTGTGTCCCAACCCTTAAATTCTCTCTTGAAACACCATACATTTAGACACGGGTTTGTGTATATATTTGATTAACACCTTTTCCCCCATCGGACTATTCCCTGAGAACTGGGATTATGACTACGTGTTACCTCGTGCCCAGCCCAAGACCTGGTAATTTGGTAGGTACTCAACAAACACTTGCTGAATTAATAATAAATAAACCACAAAAGGTCCCTTCAAGTTCTCAACTGGGATAATGGTAATGCCATCACCTGATAAAGGGAACACAGGCAGATCAGGTTTGTGGTCAAGTCGAACTGTCCCTGGGGCATGCTGAGGCTGAAGAAGGAGTGGAACAGGTCTGAGCTGCAGGTGTGCCCTCATCAAATACTAAAAGATCACTGAGCCAGAAGAATAAATGTTACATTGGAAAAGGATGAGAAACAAAATAAAGCAAGCTAAAGGCAGATTACAGAATACCTCTATTTAACTGGCAGAAAGAAAAATAGACAAAAGATTGGCATTCCTTATATGCAAAGAGCATATAAAAGAGAAAATAACAACAAACCTAGAAAAAATAGAGCTAAAGAAATGGACAGGTAACAAAAAAAATGTGAATGTCTCCTAACCATATAAAAAGATATTCAGCTCAAAGTGTACCTCAAGGTGAACAGAATATATTATCTAAAATAATTCATTGCTTATTTGTCTGTTGACTTAAATGATTCTGAAATGTCTATAAAAAAGAAATTTTTTAAGTTAAAAGAAGATATTCAAACACTCAGTAAGAGATGGAAATTAACAACGCAATGAAATTCCATTTGGCAAAAAAAAAAAAAAGTTTGACATGTTCTGTTGATGAGGTTAAATATAGAAAAATAGGTACTCTCATGCTTTCTTGATGGGAACACAGAGATGTAATTCTTACGAGGATAAATGTGGCAATATCTAGTAAAACTGCATATTCATTTACACTTTGACCCTTCAATTCCACATCTAGGAATCTGTCCCAAATATATAATGGTAAACATAAAAAGACATTTATATGTACAAGGCTATACACTGCATTACTATTTACAAAAATTAGAAACAACCCAAATGCCCATCAATTGAGAACTGGTTAAATAAAATATGTTTTATTTATTCATCCAATGGGATATTATGTAGCTGTAAAAAGAAATGAGTAATTCACTGGAGTGATCTCCAGGATATATATTAAGTTTTAAAAAAAGCAAGGTATATAGTATTTTATCATTTATGTAAGAAAGGAGGAATATGAATATATAGTGTGCTTACATTAAAATAACAGAATGGAAAAATAAACTGAAGCTTTCAGAATGTAATTACTTAGGAGAAGAAAAGGGTAGAGAAAACAGAGAAGTTAGACTCCTTTGACTAAACCTTGTTTTGTGGATTTGACTTCGACACTATGAAACTATTATACATAATTGTAAAACAAAATTGCATTTAGAACAGTTATTAAATATCGAAAGTAAAGTAAATGCACTTAAATGCATATTCAGTTGGTGAATCATTGTACAGAGAAAAATGATTGAGACTAACTTAACCAGAGTAGGAGGCGGCCTCTGAGAGGAGCCCAGCTCCTGATGTTCACACTTCTAGGTAATCACCTCCTCTTGAGTATGGACGAGATGCAGACACTTGCTTCTAAGGACAGAATGCAAAAACATCACTATTCATAGCAGTGCTACTTACAACAGACAAAAAAAGGTGGAAAGAAATATCCACAAAAGGATAACTAGGTACACAAACTGTGGGTAAATCCTACACACCTAGGCTCTAGAGTGCAGTCTATTGCTCCCCGGGCACAAGTCCACACAGCATGTTACTGTAGCAAACAACACGAGATCAAATCAAGCCCAGGACACAGTGAAACAATCAAGAGATGCACTAAACACAGGATGTACGAGGCTGCTGCTAGCGTAACAGCACGCTGTTTTACAGCAAATTTTTTTTAGAAGCAGAAAGAGAACACTCTAAAATAATGAAAAGAAGTATAGTTTGGTGACTACATAAACCAGTAATAGTCACTTGTTATCCAGTATCACGTCCTGTACATAATCCAATCTGCTACACTCATACAACAGGCAGTACAGGGTCACTTACACCTGCATCACCACAGGCCCAGGAGTGATGCACTGCACTGTGACGTCATGTTGGCTACACCATCACGAGGCAACAGGAATTTTTCGCCTCCATTGTCATCTCCCAGGACACTGTCATATGTGGTCCCTTGCTGACTGAAACTCAGGCGGTGCATGACTGCACCAACTGTACTATTAGATAACAAATAATACATGAGGAACAGTTTCTAAATAGAGCATTCCACCAAATATATGAACAGCAAAGTTATAGTATTAAAATACCACTATCTTGCAAGCCCTTATCATTTAACAGACCTAAAGTAGACAATCCATCACCTGTTTTTGTTAATAAAGTTTTACTGGAACATAGCCATGCCCATTATTTACATTTTGTCTGTGGCTGCTTTCCCATTACAAAGGTCGAGTTTAGTACTTGCTGCAGAGGAGACCAGATGGCCCACAGTGTCTAAAATATACACTATTGGCTCCCTTACAGAGAATGTTTGCCAACCCTCATCTAAAACACTGCGCACAAATAGCAACTAATCAGAGACCAGCAAACGCTGTCTGCACCAGACAGACACTTGCTGAAGACACAGACTAGCCAAAAGAAATCAAACCTGGAACTGGGCATGTCTCTAGATCCAACTACCGATCAACAAGAAATACAAAGGACAGATGAGTACGTTTAATCACTTCACAGAAATGTAATCAGAAGCATCTACATCTACAGGGCAAAAACCCAGTATGTTCAATAAATAAATTTTAAGGACAAAGAAGGGCAGTGGGAGTAAGGGAGAAACCTTGAGAGAAAAATTAACCAATTGCAATGGAAGAAGGGCTTATCTGGACCCTGATTTAATCCAGTCAACTGCTTGAAAAATGCATGATTTAAGATTAGCACCAACTGGATATTTGATTGAAATTGTTTCCTTTTTTAAAGGATGATAATGGTATTGTGGTTATATTTTTTTAAAAGAAGGTCCTGTACATTAAGAATACATACTGAAATCCAAATAAGTAATCTGGTATCTAATATTTGCTTTAAAATAATACAGGAGTAGGAGAGAAGTTGGTAGGAGACACACAATTTGGCCATGACTTGAAAATTATTGAAATTAAGTGATTAATACAAGGGAGTTCATTATACAAATCTATTTACTTTTGTGTGTTTTAAATTGTCCATAACAAAAATTTTAAATGAGGCACAAGATTTCTTCAGACACAAAAAATAAACCTGAAGTGGAAAGAAGAAACTGTCAGGAAGCGTGCTAGATTGCCCAAAAGGGCAACCTGCCAGTGACAAGGTGTGAGGCCTTCAGGAGGAAGGTGAGAAGCCAGCTCTGAAAAAAGCCAGTTTATAGAGACCTTTTTCAACCACACTGAGCAGCGAGAACTCGGGCGGGGCCAGGGGGTAGATGTACAGCCCTGGCCAGATGGCTCAGTTGGGTGGAGCTTCAGTCCATACATCAAAAGGTTGCAGATTACATTCACAGTCAGGGCATGTACCTAGGTTGCGGGTTTGATCCCTAGTCAGGGAGCATACAGGAGGCAACAGATCAATGTTTCTCACATCAACGTCTCTCTCTCTGTTTCCCCCTCTCTATCTCCCCTTCACTCCATCCCTCCTTCTCTCCCTCTTTCACTAAAATCAATAAACATGCCCCTGGATGAGGATTTTTTTAAAAAATGTAGATGGTAAATTAATTTAAACTTGAGATTTGGTAGAGCAGGTGCCTCAGCATGTTAAGAAGGCAAGAGAATGTAGGCTGCCGCTGCAAGGGTGACCATGGGGTTTGCGTGAGTGGGAGGCTAGTGAGGCTAGGAAATAGCCAACAATTAGAAAAACAACAAAATGCCAGGAAACTGTAAGTCATAACAAAGATAAAGAACAGATTCGAAAAGTGTGACATAATAGAGGGTATGACCACTGCAGGGAGCTCCCCAGGACCTCAGAAACGGAAGTGCGCCTGCTGACGATGAGCTCTAAGGCAGGAGGTGATGGGGTGGGGCGTGGGTAGTACCCACGAACTGTGAGGCTCCGGGCCTGGTAAACTAATGCTGGTCTACCGCTCGGTTTCAGCTACCCACCAAAGAGTCACACCCTCCTCCTGAGCTCATCCCAGAGGCTGTGTGTGTGGTTTTAATACGGTCCCATCACTGGAACCACTGTCGAAGATGCAGTGATCCTGGGAAAATACTAAGATGAAATGATGGGTGCTAGCCAGGTCAGGGGAACACAATGGGAGCCACAAATATGATGCAAGAGACAGAGAAAGAACATCTGAGTTAAATGAAGAAAAATTCCAGTGGTCAATAGAAGAAAAGGACAAGAACATGGAGAAAAAAGGAATAAAAGAAAGAGGTCAACTTCAAAAGAAAACAGTTCATTGAAAAATGCTCTAGGCTTCCAGTCAAGATGGCGACACAGGCAGACCTGGTTCACCTCTTCACACAACCACATCAAAATTACAATTAAAATATAGAACAACCATCACTCAGGAATGTCAGAAATTGAGTTGAATGGAAGTCTGACAACTACGGAATTAAAGAAACCACATCCACCCAGACTGGTAGGAGGGGTGCAGATGCAAGACAGGCTGGCTTCACACCCATGTGGATAAAAATTCAGGAGGGATATCTCAAGAGTGAGAAGTCCCAGACCCACACCAGGCCCCACAGTCCAGGATTCCAGTGCCAGGAAGATAAGTCCCCACAATTTCTGGCTCTGAAAACCAGCGGGTATTGAGTGGGTGCAGGAGGCTGCTGGAGTCCTAAGCAGTTCCTTTTGAGAAACCCACACATGGACTCACCTACACAGACTTGCTCCCTCTGAACACCAGGGTGACAGCTTGAAGGGCACCAATGGAATATAGGAAGAGACTGAAGTGTCTGGCATCAGGGCAAGCAAGCACTGGCGATTGTCCCTTTGCTGAGCCTTCCCGCCACAGAGTTAGTAGGCTGGTACCATATCTCAGACTCCATCAATCTGGCTAACGCCCATGTGACCTACCTCAGAGATCCACAGAGGCTCGACTCCACCCAATTTACGAGCCCAGCCAAGCTTCTTTCCCATAAGAATAACTGGTCTTGTCTCCTGATTCTTATCAAACAAGCAATAGCTGGCTTCAGTGAGCCCTAGCAGCAGCCTCTAGATTACAGTCAAAGCTTGGCTTCACCTGGGAATCTCCAAACCCATTACAAGTAGCAGTCACTTCCGATTGTTTTACAGCTCAGGCAGGGTGGTCCCAGGCGAAACACAGCTGGGGGCTGACCTTGGCCTGTATCACCAAAGAAACTCCAGGGCCCAAGCACCCAATGGACAGCACAGACCACTTCAGAGCACCACCACCCTACCCTGCCCCTGCACAGCTGATCCTCCACAGACAGTAGAGGTTGGTGCTCAGTGGTCACAGCCAATCCTTGCAGCTGACTGGCCTGAGTAA